>JADBJO010003893.1:10000-22500 GCA_016801955.1 Conus betulinus | reverse complement strand
TCCCTTTGCCAACAGATCCTCTCCACACCTCTTGTGAGGGCCAGCTACACACATTCCGGGAAATCGGTGTGTGATCTCTATCTTTGTCTTCTTCAGACCACACACACACACACTTGCGCGCGCGCGCACACACACACACACACACACACACTAAACACAAAAACACACACGCACACATACACACGCGCGCGCGCGCGCGCGCGCGCGTACTCTCTCTCTCTCTCTCTCTCACACACACACACACACACACACACACACACATTTACACACACAGATACACACACGCATGCGCACGCACGCACGCATGCACACACGCACGCTCTCACACACACACACACACACACACACACACACACACACACACACATACTTTTATGCACATACGCACGCAGACAGACAGAGAGACAGACAGACAGACAGATAGACAGACAGATAGACAGACAGACAGACAGACACGCAGACACACAGAGGTTCATTTTTTCTAGCTTTTTTTCGTATTGTTAGAGAACTGCAGCCAATATAAGTCCTGGGCAGCAAGTAAAGAAAAAAAAAAGCAATAATGCACCCAAGAATATCAACACAGATAAATGAAACAACAACTTCTAAACAATGAACACAGAACGCGCTCGTGCGGGGATGGATTGGTAAACTGTATAAACACATGTGTTGAAACCTTTTTTCTTCATCAAAAACACCCACACGTGGGACAATGCACCAACACGTTCACTACACTGACGTTCCCATCCTTCAGCCTGGCGGTCTGTAATACCGTTCTGCAGGCTACATTGTCTGGGGTGGATGAAAGGAAAGACACAAATTAATGAAATTCGGTGCATTGAAACGTGATTTTTTCCCCCCAATAAATAATTACGGACTCGTGCTTTGAATAGACTGTATATGAATCATAAACGTTGATGGATGTGTATTTCAGCTTCGAACGTTAGAAGGGTGTGTTAGCGCAAGTTGTAAGCTTACTTTCTCGGTGAAACTAAAACTGCCACAATCACATAAATATATTGTTTCTGGACTGAGCAGGGCAACACGATGTTTTTACACCTGCCCATAATCGAAATTGAGGCACTAGACTAACCATTGACATCGACAGTCTTACTAGAGCTTGGAGCCCATGATTCGTTTGTTTGATGAAGAAGGCAAGTTGCGAACTTGCGGGAGTGGGGAGGGGGCTGTTTTTAGAAAGAGCTTTTTAATTGAAAAAAAACAAACTTTGAATGCAGCAGAAAATGTCCGATTTAGCTGACACATTTGCTAGTTTATTCGCATGATTCATTGGTTGGTTTCATCAATGCGACATACATTTTGGCGCTCGACGTTTTTTTTTTTTCCTTTCTGTATTTACATCCAGTTTACACGAAGGCCAAAAAGACGGTTTTAAACGATTGCATGTAGTAACACATTACTACCACCACAAAATAAACTGGATCGGTCTGTAAGCATTCACAACTCACGCAGCAGATACTTTGAAAACTCACAGCTACAAACACGAGAGCGACCAATACCCTTGGCACTTCATGTCTGCCCAGTTCATCTTTGCAGAAAACATGATGTACTGCTTCCACGTGCGAACTTTGAAAAAGGCGAATGGAGAAACTGACAGAAGTTCCACTTTTTGTCATGGACAAATCAAACTAGCGACAATGAGAGACTTGACAAGAAATGAAAAGCAAGAGAAAGAGGATCTCATTTGAAGAAAAGGTACGTTGATGACTTCCTATGTTTCATTCACTTATTAACCAAGCAGTGTATTTCCATGGTAGTTCAACATACATGCTTTTACTTCTTCTTTCACACGTGCCGGCGCGCGAGTGCGTGAGAACCGTGCTTTAAAGTAACTACAGTAAAGACAGGGTCGTAAACTTTCACCAAAGCAGTCACAGCATGTTTCCACACAATCTTCCCATCACTATCCCAACGAGAAATGACGTGTCTGCCACAAAACAGAAGCGGCGCCAGTTTAAAGGAATCGTAACAGAATGCAGATGACAGACTGAGGGTTTCTGCCCTCTCCCCTCTTTCTGGTCTCCCCCCCCCCCCCCCCCCTGACCCCCCCCCCCCCCCCCACACTCCTCCGTCCTGTCGTACTCACCTGCCCTCACCTCACCGACCTCTTACTATAAATATCACACGTATACCTGTGTATGGCATTTGGAGAAAGGAATGGCACCATGCAATATCACAATAGGATTCATCTCCTAGTTTCGTCACATAGAAATGAGTGAAAGTAAACAGGCTAATGTCTCTTTCTACTAATTAAACAATGCTACTTTTTTTTTTTGTATCTATTTTTCGTGTGTGTGCATGAATATCGGTAACTCTGCAGGTGACTGCGGATTTTTGCCCCCTCTCTTCTTCTCTTTCTTCCCCCACTCTCCCTCTGATTTCTCGTGCTCATCCATTTTTTTCTCATACCACCTCCTCCTCACCTTCGACATTATATGTACATCTGTGTCTGGTATTTTGGGAAAAAGAATAGAGAACCATTCAGAGGCCTGGCGGGAATTATCTCCCCTACGTTAGGAATGGCTGGATGTCAAAATGTCGACGGTCCTTACTTTTTTTCTTTTTTTTTTTTTTTTTTTTTTTTGTGCATGGAGACAAAAATGAAAAACAATATTTGATTTGTTGCTCTTTAAGACAACATTTTTCTTGCTCAAGTTGAAGACGAACTGTGTGTGTGTGTGTGTGTGTGTGTGTGTGTGTGTGTGTGTGTGTGTGTGTGTGTGTGTGTGTGTTTTTCAACGGGGCAAAAAAATAAACAAGAAAGTCGATTATCAAAGCTTCATCTTTATTTTTCATCTCTTGCACTTTTACTTGTGAAAACTCGTTTGTATGTCAGGCTTTGTAATTTGTCAATTCTGTAAACATCTTTATAATCGGTCGAAAGAGTCACTGGCATTGGTCTCATCGAACCCCCCTACAGTTGTTTCAAAAAATATCTCCCCTACAAAACAAACTATCTTTGAGGATGATGCTCAGAAGCTGTACAACAGAAAACAACACACAGAACAGAAATCATCAACGTTTCGGTCATAGACCGTCTTCAGGACTAATGACATCAAATTAAAGACAAATAAATACGTATAGACACAATGACGTATATAACATAAAATACACAGTAGGCCTATAACAGATACACCCAAACACATCTCCACCATCCAGGTATGCATACGCATAGACACATGCACATGTGGACAATCCATATGCGCCTATTTTTATAGGAGTTTCCACCCCGTCCCCCATCCCCACATTTACCTTACTGTCACTCCCGGGTTTTTGATCCCCCCCACCCCTCCCCCTCATACACACCCTCAAGCGCCCACGTCCAAGCATAAACACACCTCGTCTACCATCTACCACTCTACCACTCTTCTTTTTTTTTTCTCTCTATATATCTGTTTGCCCTTTCCATGCCTCTATCTACATTTCTTTTTCCTTTCCCCCCCCCCATTACACACACACACACACACACACACACACACACACGCACGTAGCCCTTTAGACACGTATTTGTACGTCTATATGTTTTATAGGTCATTGTGTATACGTATATTTGTCTTTAATTTGACGTCATCAGTCTTGAAGACGTTCTATGACTTCTGTTCTGTTTCTGTTCTTTTCTTTTCTGTTTGTAGATCTTCTGAGCGTCCTCCTAGCATAGTTTGTAATGTTGAAACAGAAGATAAGCAGTCATAAATCATTAGTATTGATCCTCCCTAAACGTTTTAATCAGACATGATTAACTCCTACAGGTGTTACTAAGGAAGGATCTCTCCCTACACTCGAGTTAGTCATGCCATTTTCCAGTTTGTAAAACTGTTACAGGGAGAAAAAAAAACGGGTGAAAAAAATGTTAGCCATGTTGAGAGAAATCCGTTGAGGTGTTGATACTGGCAAACGCGTGTCATGTCAAACCAGTACAAAGGAGAAACTTGCATTCTCTCTGTAATACACAGACACCCGCATGCGCGCGCGCGCACACACACACACACACACACACACACACACACACACACACACCACAGAGAGAGAGAGAGAGAGAGAGAGAGAGATAGAGAGAATGCTTTATAATCCAATAAAATACCATGTGGAACCCTCCGGAGGGGAGCGCTTACTCACGCTGTCTCGGTTCATCATGCTGTCATTATCACCAGTAAAGGGCTCAGTAGGTGGTGTCCTGCGTACGTTAGATTACAACAGGCACCGAAGTGACTCGTCAGCAGTGCGGTGTCTCCTCTGGTGGGTTACCTCATGAAGGCTTGACTTTGACTGCTCTCTTTGGATTGTTGGTGTCGGGACTGCAGCCGGACCAGCCAAGATATTACTGTGGGATGAAGAGCTGGAATGAGCGGCAGAGGGGGGGCGAGGGGCAGTGCTTCTGCCGAGGCAGGGAAGGGGACATAGACAAAGAAAGAAAGAAACGGAAATCCTCTTTCACACTTTCCTCCAACCTATCTGCATTCTCTAGAGATTTGCTGTTTCGACTCTCTGATCGCCTCCCCCCCCCCCCCCTCCCCCCCCTTCCCCCTCTTCCCACGTTTTCGTCACGATGACATGACAGCACAAAAACTACACAAAGGAATCGGTGGCGTCCCTGACGAGTTCCTATTCAGCTGTGTTCCAATCAGGAATGGAAAAAAAATAATATTGCTAGGTCACTCAAGCAAGACAGGTAATCTTGCTGTGTCCGTTACACCGGAAGTTAAAACAAACCTTTATATCCCTCTTCAGCTGAAATGTTGAGCCAACTCAGAAATTATCCAGGCTGGATGTAAAGTCAGTTATTTTGGAAACGAGCGATTAAAAAAAAAAAAAAAAAAAAAAAAAAAAAAAAAAAAACCTCGTGTGTCGTGCCCCTCAAAAACAAACTTCAGTGCACCTGCCTTTACCTGCTCAGTCAATGGGCCATTGATACAACAAGCAGGCTCTAATGGCAGGCCGTGGGCGTCGGTGAGAAACAAACCTTCAGAAAACACGCTTACAGCAACAACCATGATGGCAAACCAAAGCTCAGTACAAAGGCGCCAGTTCAAAGGTATCGACAAACAGCTTGCAGGTGAGAAGGTGGAGTCACTGCCCTTTTCTGAAGATCACATGTCCACGTGTCTGGTATTTCAGTGAAGCATAAAGAGCCGTACATCATTAAACAAAGGGGTGATCGCCCCTTAAACTCTTTTCTTGGGAAAGTAAGTTCGTTGCACCATTTCCAAGTCTGTGAGTATGTCAGAAGCAAAGGGCAGAGGGAAGCCATGTTAAGCGTTGGACGAGGAAGACATTTCGGGTCCTTTTAAACATGTGCAGAAGCTAGAACTGCATTTCCTCTGTGCCAAACAGATACATGCTTGGAAGATCGCGCGCGTGCACACACACACACACACACACACACACACACACACACACACACACACACACACACTCACACACACACTGAGGTGGGGGGGGGGGGGGTTGCTAATCACAAAGTAACACCGCATGGAAAAAAACGAAGTGAACTGGAATACCGGACCGCATATCCTACCTTAAAACGTTATCCCCCCCCCCCCCCCCTCCCTTCCCAAATACACACACACACACACACACCTTTCATGACTCTTCACGGTACTATGCTAATATCTGGGCCATCACAAATAGCAACACAAGACAACCACATGTGTGTAAATGACAGATTACATAGGCCTCACAACACAAGACAAACCACATGTGTGTAAATGACAGATTACATAGGCCTCACAGCACAAGACAAACCACATGTGTGTAAATGACAGATTACATAGGCCTCACAACACACACAAAAAACCACATGTGTGTAAATGACAGATTACATAGGCCTCACAACACAAGACAAACCACATGTGTGTAAATGACAGATTACATAGGCCTCACAACACAAGACAAACCACATGTGTGTAAATGACAGATTACATAGGCCTCACAACACAAGACAAACCACATGTGTGTAAATGACAGATTACATAGGCCTCCTCCACGTGCCTCTTATTTTACATATTTTATGCTCAGCAGTTCGGAAAAAGAAAAGAAGAAGAGAGAAAAAAACAGCTCTTCGTTGCTTCACACAAAGACAGTTATCTTGTCCCACTCACTAGGCTAGAGAATTGGTACACAATTCTCAGTTCCAAACATGAGAAACAAGAAGCTACCTGGAATTTAAGCAAATGATTAGAAATAACTAATTTAATAGGAAGAAAAAAAAATAGATTGATTTTTAAATCGTTTAAGTCTTAAATGTTGGCCAAGTAAAAATGATCCGGGAAGAGTTGGACTCAATTACTTTTAAAAAAAATTATATTTCTGTGAAATAAAGGAAGGAGTAAAAGTATCTCTGTCGCGACATTAGATGGCTTATGGACCCATCAAGCGAACTCCATTGAAAGATAATGGATGTTGACGCCTTCAGAAAAGATGCTGAAAGCGACAGCCATAGTCACAGAGTAAAGGAACAGCACGGGATTCAAAGGAATCGGCAGATAAACACTACAGCAGGGAACCATTAAGAGACAGAGATTCCTGCCCTTACCCTGGAGATCCGGCATCCATGTGTGTCTGGCATTCTGGCATGTTACAGAGGAACAGACATCGTAACACCAGGAGTGTTGTTCACCTTGAGACACGTTACCTAAGACAGATGACTGCGCTGTTCACGTCACGCTGGGTTGCGTGCACGTTGTACCATTTCCGAGGCTGGAACGCCGTCGGAGGGAAAGGGCATGGGTCACTGTACGACAGACACTTTCTGGGGAGGGCTGCTTCATATTTATAGATACCTCTCGTGTTGAACCTGTACAAAGGCGAATACAGCATTCCCTCTGTCCAACAGACATACGCGCGCGCGCATACACTAAAGCACACACATGCACACGCCCGCGCGCACGCGCACGCATAAACACACACACACACACACACACACACACACACACACACACACACACTCACACACGCACACAAACACACTTTACTGACGCACGCACGCACGTGCGCACGCACGCACGCACGCACACACACACACACACACACACACACACACTTTGGCTCCGACAACTTTACAGTCTTGTGATCTCCCGAGAATGAAGAAACTCTCTTCCTCCCCCACCCCCACTCCCCACCCTCACCCCCTGCCCCTTTCTCCCTCCTGCAGTCTGTCCATTTTTTTTGTCTCGTAACAAAACTTGCTTGCGGGATCCCTGTCTTGTCGGAAAAACAACTGTCGAAGAAGATTTATTTCCTGCCTAGTCTTTGAGGGATACTAGATAGCAAGAAAGAGAAGAGTCTAGCCAATGTTTTGTTGTTGTTGACGTTGTTGTTGTTTGTTTCGTTTCGTTTTTTTTTTTTTTTTAATTTGTTCTTTCTTTTTTTTTAAGTGGTTGACTTTTTTCTCATCCATCTCGGATTACTTCTGAGATGCCAGTGTCGAAGTTCCAGCACGCTGCTATTTAAACGATTTTTGTTCTTCTTAAGCACCGGCCTTTTGCTTTCACTTCAAATACCGTATGATTTTTTCTTTACAGATGAATCGAGTGGTAAATAACGCGATCCAGCAACATCAGTTTCTTTATCATTGCTAATGCTTCTTTGCTGTTCGTTGAATGGGTAAAACACATTTGCAGCCAAGGCCATCAGTTGTTTTGTTGATCTGATCTGTTGTTGGCCTTGGCCTGCTACAGAGAGGAACCAGAGGGATTAATTAAGCATCAATGGAAAACGGTAGTTGCTGTGAAAATAGGTCACTTTTTAAGGGGAGGAGGATTTGAATATCATCATGATGTTCCAGTTTATAGAATGCATGTGTTTCCGTTCTAATGAATTAAACAAAACCCTCATATCCTAATCACACCGAATCTCCAACCCAACCTCTGTCTCTGTCTGTCTGTCTGTCTGTCTTTCTCTCTCTCTCTCTCTCTCTCTCTCTCTTAAGCTGTGCATACATGCACATAAGTGTGTGTGTGTGTGTGTGTGTGTGTGTGTGTGTGTGTGTGTGTGTGTGTGGAAGCGTGCATTTGTGTCGTGCATTTGTGTGTGTGTGTGTGTGTGTGTGTGTGTGTGTGTGTGTGTGTGTGTGTGAGTGTGTGTGTGTGTGTGTGTGTGTGTGTGTGTGTGTGTGTGTGCGTACGCGCTTGCTTGCTTGCTTGTTTGCTTGCTTGCTCAGATGTCTTGCAACATAGAAGAAATGCAGTTACCCCCCCCCCCCCTCCTCCTCCTTCTGCAGTGTGTCTCTGGCGTTTGTCAACATGAACACCTGAATGGGTTTCCCTCGCACTAAACATACCATCCAACCACCCTTTTGCCTCTCACAGCTTTACTGACGTGAAGAAGATGCCAGAAACTTGACTTCCTGTATCTGACGGCAGGTTAATTAACTGTGATGCCTGATTCTGGAAGTAACAAATACCCCCAAACGTATGTGGGGCGATTGCACGGGACGAAATCAAGTCGGGGTGAATGAAAAAGTTCAAACTAAAAAATCAGCGGCCAATCGGGATGTTCCCACCGCAGCGTATGAGAGAGAAAAAGGAGGGAGGGGAGTGCCGAACCTTGATTGGCTGGAATCTGCAGCTGCATTTCATCCAATCGACAGAAGCGTCTCTGAGAGTGTTTGTCAAATTTCATAAATACCACGCAGGTGTTTTGTAATTTTCGCACCTGGTCGACGCACCGATATATCATAATTGAAAAGGTACAGTACACCACTGCCATGCAGTCTCAGACAAGAATGCAACTCCATAGCATCTTCTGCATCATCCTCATCCTTTTAGATCACCATCTTGTTCCCAAAAAAAAGTCTGAAATTCTGTGGCCCCTCATGCCCTACTCCTATGGTGACCTCAGTTTCGATGTCCTCATCACTTCTATACCCTCGGTGAGTTCATGCCGAGGTCTCCGCTATCGGCGAGTTCACGTGGATTGTGGATGGACGGAGGTTGTGGTGCACTTTCTTCGGAAGTGGCTGAACTGGCGTCTTTTGGCGTGTTGTGGTGTCTTTTTTTTTGTTTTCTGCTCGTCTTGCAGATATTTTTTATATGAAATGTGAGCCATGAAAAACGATTGAAATTAGAGAGGAGATTGCAAAGGCATATTAAAAAAAAAAACTCAGATGAGAACGAGAAAAATGGAATAGAGTGACACACATATGCGCGCGCATGCAAACACGCATGCACGCGTACACACATACATCTTCTAAAAGCATAACGGAAACTTCGTTGGGAAAAAAAAAAATCCTTCTTCCGTCAAATCTTAGAGGAGATCAGAAAATGTTACTCTCTTTCAGAAATTCAAAAGATCACGTCAGGTGGGACATCTCTGAACGAGGTTTTCACGGAGTCTGCTACACCGAAAACCATCGAAGTGACTCGGCAAGAGTGCAGTGTCGTCTGTGGCTGTGGACGGGGTGTCGGAATGAGCGGCGTGGGTGCACTGCCTCTGAGGTGGACCAGAGGTTGGGAGAGCAAAAAAAAAAAACAAAAAAAAAAAAAAACAGTGCAGTGTCTCCTCTGATGGGTTGCCTTATGACGACGTGAAACGGACTCTTCCAATGGAGTGCCGGTGTCTAGGCTGTGATGTGACAAGCAAGGGTTTGGTTGCGGACTTGAAGCCAGGGGTGAGGGGACGGGACGACGTAACTGAAGTGGCATACAAAAAAAAAAAAAAAAAAAAAAAAAAAAAAAAAAAAAAAAAAAAACACCCCTGTAGTGAACAGGACCCTCTCCCCCTCCATCCCTATTTTTCACGCTGAATTTACTCCAATCAGCCACTTTCTCGCTCGCACCCCCCCCCCTCCCCCCCTCCCTCCCTTCAACCCTAAATGAAACATGTGTGGCAGAAAAGCAGTCTTTCTTTAGAGTTTGTAAGAATGAGTTGTCAACAGTCATTTTTTGTTTGTTTGTTTACGTGCTTGCTTATCCACACCTGCATCGCATTTTTCGCTTAGACCAGTCGCCATGGCACCACCATGTCCTGTCTGGCTCCGCTCATTTCCCAGGCCTTTCAAGCTGTAGTTCCCCCTCCTCTGCTGGCCTTGGAAAATCACGTCCTCAGGCGTAGAAGATAACAGAAATCGCGGCTGTTCCCTGATGGTTTTGCACCTTGCGTAGCCAAAGACTGACTGGCTAGACGTATAAGACGGGGGATTGCTGATTCCATGCTAAATGGTTCTTGGAAAACAAATGCGTTCCTCTTGTAGGCACAGGGTTGAGAAGGAAATTATGCTGAATTTGAGAGTGGATGAACGATCACGCACTCGCACGCACGCGCGCGCGCGCGCACGCACACACACACACACACACACACACACACACACATATATATATATATATATATATATATACATGTATATATATATATATATATATATATATATATATATATATATATATATGGTGATTGTTTTTTGTGTCCAGCTTGATAAAGTATCTTCAAAATATATACCTAGCAGTTCTTGAATTAGAAGTAATATCATTGTTATTTAGGAAGCGACTGAGAGCGGAAACAAGATGTGGTGGTATTACGAGTGAATAGCAACTACTGCTACAAGACATAAAAATGTGACGTACGAGTTGGCAAGTGGACCTTTCTATTCCCTAATGTTTTCATTTTCAATTGTTTAAATCTATGGTTTGAAAGCTTGTTTGCCACTGACTTATTCATTTGACCTCATATTACACCTTATCAAGGAATGATTATTGTTAGACGCTTGTCACAACCAACCGAATGCGATTGAATGAGTGGGGAAAGGTGTTTTGTATGCTGATGTGATGCTGGATCCATTACTTCTGTCTGAAAGTGTCGGAAGAACAGACATGGTTGTATGAACGGATTTTACAGTGCTGGCTTTTTGAATCAGGATTTCAAAGTGAGTTGCTGATACAGTGCAAGAGAGATGGCGTTGTGTTACACGAGACTTCAAGCATGGGACACAGAGCAAGAAACGTCAAGCTCAGCTGTTGAGAGCCATTAAATTTTGGTGTAACACTTTCTCTGTAACTCTTGCCATGTTCGAAGATGTTTTCCTCTCCAGATTTTGACAATAAAAGTCATTATGTTCTTTCTGCCATTATGTTCTGCAAGTTTGCATGGTAGCGTGTGGATTCATCACTGACTGATCCAAGACTTGTCTCACATACAGGGTCACACACATGTGTGCATGCGTTTGATGTGGGAAGAGTAATGAAATGTAGAGTGCACCATCGCAGATCTCAAGAGAACAGCACCTGTCTTTCCGATCAGCGCAGATCTCAAGAGAACAGCACCTATCTTTCTGATCAGCGCAGATCTCAAGAGAACAGCATCTGTCTTTCTGATCAGTAAACTGTAGTGTTCGTTTGTTTTCTCATTTCAGTTTTAGTACAGCCTATTCGTCCCAAAGGGAATAATGGGGGATTCTTAGTTATAAACACTCCCTTGCCGTCTGAAGGATTTGTACAAAGTACTTGTGACTTTCTGTACTCCTTTTGACTCTTGCCTTTTAAAAAAAAAATGTTATTTATTTACTTATTTGCCTGTTAATTATTGGCTTATCGTACTGTGAGCTATTGTTTTTTCTGCCTTTTGGGGCCATTCACCTGTCTTTGTTTTTTTTGTAACTAACAGCCATTTATGACATGTTAGCTTTTTAGTTGTAATATGATACTAAGGCTGTGTGTGTGTGTGTGTGTGTGTGTGTGTGTGTGTGTGTGTGTGTGTGTGAGAGAGAGAGAGAGAGAGAGAGAGAGAGAGAGAGAGAGAGCCTGCTCTTGCATGTGTGCTTATAGTATTCGTTTCTTCTTAGGTGTACTATCCTGGGCTGAGTTCTGCTATTCTTGCATGCATGCAGACAATAATCAGACATGAGACTTTCCAGTTTTTAACCTGAATTCAGGCTTTGTAAAGGTCTCCAAAGTCATTCTTGAGATTTGAATAAATCTGCTGAAAAGGTGTGTGTGTGTGTGTGTGTGGGGGGGGGGGGGGGGGGGGGGGGGATTATGCCAGGACCACCAGGTTTCAAGTTTTCAAACCAGTTGATTAGTTTACTCCAGTTTGGTTTGTCAAAGCTTCTGCTGGCACATAATTTGAGTGGTAAAAAAAATCTGTTGACTCAAAAATTTTCGGGTGCCGGAATAGCTCAGTAGTAGAACACCGGACTCGTAATCTTGCTGATCCTGGGGTTGCACTCCGCCGGCCGTTTCGGTAGGGGGGGGGTGGGGGGGGGGGGGGGGGGGGGGGGTCCACAAGCTCTCATCTTTGGAGACTTTACAGGACACGCGTGGAAGTCATTCAGCGGGCAAGGACTGTCCAGCAAATGTACCAGCGCGGAGGGGCTTCATTTAACCTGTTCGGTTTGTCCAGAGGTAGACTGCAAGATGCTCCTTGGTTCCATACTCTGTGGTTTGCTGTGCTGCCAGTGATGAGGATGGCAGGATTAGAGAGTTGAAGAGATCGGAGATAACGGCAGCTCTGACAGGACATGGAACTGGGTTTTACGTCAAAAGTCTCTCTCT
>JADBJO010003893.1:0-5000 GCA_016801955.1 Conus betulinus | reverse complement strand
CTGATCGAGGAAAGCTAAGTCTGACCAGATTTATTCTCTCCCTACCTCTCCCCTTCTCCACTCCACTATCTTTATGGCTTGCAACTAGCAGCCTTTATTTATTTTGTTTTTTGTAACCGAGATGGAATTAATTTAATTCTTGTAGTGTTATGGTCTAAATTGTCAGGTGTCTGTCTGTCTGTCTGCCTGTCTGTCTGTCTGTCTGTCTGTCTGTCTCTGTCTCTCTCTCTCTCTCTCTCTCTCCTCTCTCTCTCTCTCTCTCTCCCTCCTCCCTCTCTCTCTCCCCCTCCCCCCCCCCATCTTCTCTCTCCCCCTCCCTCTCCTCTCCCTTCCTTCACCCTCCCCCTCCCTCTCTGTCTTCTCCTTCTCTGCCTCTCCTCTTCCTCCCCTCTCCCTCCTCTCCCTCTCTCTCTCCCTCCCCTCCCTCTCCCTCTCATCCTCCCCCCCATCCCCCTCTCTCTCTCTCTTTTCTTTTCTCTGCCCTTCCACACCTCATATCTCCTAATTTTAAATCAATCATCGGTAAGCTCATGTAGGCAGGATTTACATGCACACCCTTCCATACTGATCTCCTTCAGTTTCTTTTTGCCCACATTCTTCTCTCTCATTCCTCCTCTCTCTCTCTCTCTCTCTCTCTCTCTCTCTCCATCTCTCTCTCTCTCCGTCTCTCTTTCTCTCTCTCTCCTCCCTCCCCCCCCCCCCCCCCCCCCCCCCCCCCCTCTCTCTCTCTCTCGGACTTCACTGTTTGGTGTCTGTAAATTTCTGTGTCCAATGCGTTTTGTACGTTTGTTCTTATATTTTCATTTTCATTCCCCCTGTCTCTGTGTCTGTCTGACCGTCCCGCCCATCCGTTCATTCGTTCGTCTGTCTGCTGTCTGTCTGTCTGTCTGTCTCTCCTTCCCCTCGTGTCGAGAGGGCGTGTTGTTAGCTCGTATTAACCGACGGTGAGTTGTTACCGCGCGTCCTTCGGGACTTTGTGTTCATCTTCTCTGTAGCATCTGTTTGGATCTTTCTTTTGGACTTGTGTTCTTTTTATTCTGCAGTTGTGTTTGTGTTTTAGTCTCTTTTCGCCCGACTTGCTGCATACAACTAGCTTTATACAAGAGGTGATAGAAAGTTGGAAAAAAAAAAAGAAAAGGTAATGGCAGTGAGAGAGTGGACGCCGGTGTTGTGAAGGCTAAAAGACATGCCGGTAATAGAGAGTAAGGAGCCCCTCGCTGTATTGGAGGTGTGTCTAGCAGCTGAGAGGGGTTGCTGGCAAGGATCAGTAGTGGGAGTCCAGCAGATCGGGGGTTTATATGCGCATATACCTGGCCACCAAAGAGGCAAGATCCCAGCTGCTGATCCAAGGGAATGCGGGTAAAGAGGTGTTGTGGTACAGCTTTTGAAACACAAATCCGTTTATCCTGAGGGATGATACTGGGGAAAGAAAAACCCTCAACGAAAGTTTTCATCGATCAGGTACCACTTTCGGTGGTAGACAGTGAAATCAAACATGCGTTACTGAAAGCAGGTTGTGAGCTCCGCTCCAACATGCAAAGCGAAAGAGCTAGAGACAAAGATGGTAAAATTGACAAGTTTTCTAACAGGAGGAAGATTCCTATTCATAACAGTGCCAAAAGTTCCGCTTGACACCACCATAAAAGTCAGTGTTTTCATTGCCAAAATGTACCATAAGGAACAAAAAAATGCAACGCAAAAATGCTCTGTTCAAAGTGCCTAGAACAAAATCGCCATGTTTCAGTGTGCACAAATGATGTGGTGTGTCGGGCATGCCGAAAGCCTGGGCACAAAAAAGGAGAACCACAACGCCAGATGACCAGCACAGAAAATGAGCGGAGTGGGTTTGAGAGTGAGGGTGAAGGTGAAATTGAGAGAGGGAGGAAGAGACAGGAGAAAATGATGAAATGAGGGAGGAGCGAAAGGAACAGGTCGACAATGTGCACAAGGGGGAGGGGAATGAGAAGGAGAAGAAGGACCACAGAGGACGATCTCCTATGCGACAGGCGGAGCTGGGAGTCGGAGTGGGACAGACGAGTCCTCTTCGTCACCGCTCGGAGACACCCAGCAAGCGGCCCAGAGCCCCATCTTCAGAAGACAATCCTGAGGGGGAGGGAGGCAACCGGGTCAAGAAGGCGGGTAAGACTGACTGTCGCCGAAGCCCAGGGAACTCAGGGAGGGGGTAAACGAAAGTAATACCCGAATTGACAAGGACTGACTTGTCCGACTTCGAACCTGGCCATGAATAACGATTTCCTTTTGGTTAATGGACAAATGATTTCCTTTGTGTGATATATGTTATAACGTAAAAACGCTGTGTATATGGATAAAATTAAAGTAACATCATTAAATTGTAGGGTTTAAAAAAAAAAAAGTAAAAAGAATATCAATATTTCGATATTTAGAAAACAAAAAGATAGACATTACGTGCTTACAAGAATCACACATCACTGACAAGGATTTATCACTATGGGAAAAGGAATGGGGAGGACAAATATATCATTACGAGGGAACAAACAGGAGCAAGGGAACAGCGATCTTGATAAGTAAATACTTTAATGGGGAGATAAAGTTAAAAACAGCACAAGATAGAATCCTTATCATCTTCGTGAGACATGACAAATTTAGTTGCAAATTACATCCAGATAGCATGATAGAGTATTGTGAAAATGTGAACACATAACTATACCTAACTCTGACCATAAGGCAGTATCTATCGAACTGAATGAAAGAGAATTTGTGCGAGGACCCGGATACTGGAAAATGAACAATAGTTATTTAACAAACAAGGTATTTGTGCAAAAGATGAACATGCTGCTCGATACTTTCTTAAATAATGACAAATTTAGTTTTTAACTTAGCAAATGTTTATGTTCCTAATAACCCTGTAGAAAAAATAGCTTTCTTTGATGAACTATACTACAGATGTAACGATTCTCTGATAATTTGATTTTGCTTGGAGACTTTAACTGTGTTCTCCACATTGGAAACGATGTAATATCTGGAATCCTCACTGGAAAACGAATTTCAAGAATTTAACAAACTAGTAAGGAAGCTAGAATTAACTGATATGTGGAGAATGCTCCATATCAACGAGAAGGATTATACTTGGAGTAGAAAATAATCTATTTATAGCGCGTCGCCTCGATTATTGTTTTTGTCGGAGAGCATGATAGAGTATTGTGAAACATGTGAACACATACCTATACCTAACTCTGACCATAAGGCAGTATCTATCGAACTGAATGAAAGAGAATTTGTGCGAGGATCCGGATACTGGAAAATGAACAATAGTTATTTAACAAACAAGGTATTTGTGCAAAAGATGAGCTGCTCGATACTTTCTTAAATAATGAAGTTTCACAATGAAGAATAATGAAGAATGACCGTGCACTGACTAACTGTTTAATTATGATTTGCAAATACTTGGTCTGTCCTAAACAAGTTGTTAAAAAAGACCTGCATCCACAAACAAGCAGAAAAGAACAAATCTAAATGTTTGGGTCAAATTGTCTCTATTTCAGATCACAGATTCCCTTTTGAGCATCCAAGTGTCTTGATGGGTTTTCAGTACCAGTTGTCCATTAAGTGAATGAAATGGGATTCTGTGGACTAGTCTTTCTGTTTGAGATAAAAAAAAAAAAAACCAAAACAAAAAAAAACTGCTAACTTTACACTAGATCCGGTCGGGGTAGGGGGGGGGGGGAGATAACGCCTCTGACTGGACTTGAACCTACGACCTCCCAGCCTGCGACTTCCGACACTGACCACCGCACTGCGCAAATAAAAGGTCTAAAGTTCTCATAGACTTTCGACCATCGGGGCAGTGAACTGTCAGAGATTCACCGTGTCTATAGCATGGCATGCTGGAAGGCGGAGCCTATCTCCTGCTCTTTCACCGTCTCTAACCCTCTACAAAGTGAACCGGTACCCGTTTACTGCTGCCTACAGAGAGGGTTTTCGAGCCGAAAAAAAATTCCGACCCCCATTTGTGGTTCAAACTCACAGCCGTCGCCTCCGCGGGCAAATGCTCTAACCATTTGACTACGGCACCCCTCTGCAGAGGCTGATCAGACTTTGTGACGTCAGTATGAGGGCGATACTTTGTACAGGCGACGAGACATTCGACATGCTCGCATGTCCATATCCCGCTCTGCCCCAGACACCAGATTATTCTGAAAAAGAAACTAGGAGAACTCGCACAAAATAAGCCTAAAGCCTTGAAGAATTGGCTACATCCATATTTACTCCCCGTAAGAGAAGACAAGCTCTCGACAGAAAGATCAAATAGATAGGTTTCAAAACGGAGTGTGACTGAGGGCGGAAAATGAAGCAAAATTTAGAAAGAGAGGGGGTTAGTTACCGCCAAGGACATAGACCAACAAAGTACAGGACATGACACAATGCATTTCGACCTCTTGGGTCTTCATCAGGCAAAACCAGATAACATTTAGGACAAGAAAAAGAACGAAAAACCACCCAGCTTCTCATGTTCGGTACACCGGTGCAACAAAAATTGTACGTTTCCACGATTGCTTAAACGATGGAAAATGAGCGAGGAAAAAAAAATCATGGGGGATTTTTATTCCAGACGGGGAACAAGGGCGACCGCTACGAAGAGCAACAGGCACCAGAAACGGAGAGGACATGCCAGGGAGAGAGAACCACTGGGAGGAGGGAGCACTGCCGCCCGCAGAGACCTCCGCCAGGACCAGAGCCGACAACACAAGAGAACCCCCTTGACAGAGATGCAGGTGAGAACTGAGCGGTGTGTCAGCCGGATCAATTAAGAGAGAAGGGGGGGGGGTTCCAGAGAGGTGAGGGTGAGGTCTGGGGGTCCACCTCCCTCAGTGGGGAGAAGGGAGAAAACCGTGCCCAGGCATCAGCATGAACTGAAACAGGTAAAGCAAATTCGGCGGAAATTTGGTAAAGGCTGAGGGATGGGGGAGGGGGGGAGGAGGGCTCGGATATGGTTGAGTGTTCTTTTCCAAACTACTTTT
>JADBJO010003892.1:204009-209009 GCA_016801955.1 Conus betulinus | reverse complement strand
TATATATATATATATATATATGTGTGTGTGTGTGTGTGTGTGTGTGTGTGTGTGTGTGTGTGTGTGTGTGTGTGTGTGTGTGTGTGTGTGTGAGTGTGTGTTTTATTTCACAGAGGCATTTAAATATATTTCAACATGGACCAATTATATAAGAATAATTTGAATTGAAATAAAACCATGGGCAAGCATAGTCTTCCAGCCACCAATGTTTGAATTAAAATAAATGCAATCGATAAAGGAACACAACTCAGTTTTCTTACCAGTATCTCCGTGAACTGGGGCCTGAACCTTCCACGGAAGTGGATGGGAGCTTGCTGCCCTCCCCAACAGCTGAATATAATCGGGAAGTCAGGAGGGCGGCGGTTCAAACACACTCGTTATGTAACAATGTACTCAATCGGTTTGATCTTTTTTTTTTTTCCCATCTGACGTCCTTCCGCTCACAACCCCTCATAATTTGACACCAGAGTAACTCCCTTGTCAGATGCACTCATCCTTGTCACACGAATGCGTCGTTAAAAACGCAGTAAAGTTCCCAACACGTAACGCGCTAACGTTCTCTCCAATCTGTTCCGAGCTCAATCGCTGAGCAGCAACACTGACAACCAACAACAGAAAACCCCCCCCCCCCCCCCCCCCCCCCCCCCCCCCCCTTAATACCCCCCTCCCCCCCGTCCATGCCAAGGACCTGACCACCGTCCAGAGGTCATTAATCCGGTGTTGACCAGAAGTGTGAAGCGGCCGATGCCATGGTGTGCGTTCATTTATCAGGCAGGGAGGGAGGGTGCGTTATTGTGTGTCATTACAGAATGTTTGTATATAGTCTGTCTTGACTGTGAATTCAGTACACAAGGCACCAATGATTGATATATATATATATATATATATATATATATATATATATATATATATATATATATATATATATTATGAATGCACGCAGGTGTCAAAAATGAATTCAACACGGTGCCCCTGTTAGCTTAAGTGATTTACTGATGTTTATTCAGGAAATTCTTAGGAAATTTGGGGGGAAAAAAGCGGGCACACACACACACACACACACACACACACACACACACACACATGCATTATGTGCATGTTGACCGAGAGAGAAAGGTGGAGGGCAGAGAGAGAGAGAGAGAGAGAGAGAGAGAGAGAGAGAGAGAGAGAGAGAGAGGCAACCAGACAGACAGGCAGACAGACAGACAGACAGAAAATGAGAAATTAATTTCCCTCAGTGTCATAATAATCCCGCCTCCCTCTAGATCTGATTAATTTTGTTTATATGCACTCCTTCACGAGGTGCAAATGGCCTACAGATGAATAACTCTCTCTCTCTCTCTCTCTCTCCTCTCTCTCTCTCTCTCTCTCTCTCTCTCTCTCTCTCTCAAGCAAGTGGTAAAGGGTTTTAAGTCCAGGTGATTTTTTTTCGAGTTTCGTTTTCAGGATGATCATCATAATTATTTCCTTGTTCTTGTTCTTGTTTGGGTGTAGTATGGCACACAAGAGTTGCATTAAGTTCACTTGTTTCGCTTTCACAATAGTCTGTGTTCGTGAGTGCGTTTTCTTACTTTTTTTTTTTAACCTTTTGATTTTCTTTTGCTAATAGGCTGTGACAGGCCTAAGGACTCTCTCTCTCTCTCTCTCTCTCTCTCTCTCTCTCTCTCTCTCTCTCTCTCTCTCTCTCTCTCTCTCTCTCTCCCTGCTATATAACGAACAACCAAAAAAAAACCATCCATTTTGTAATAAAATTGAACACGAATTCCATTTCTTGTTTAAATGTTTAAAGCAATCATTATTATTTGCAAGGCAAATATTTATCAAGATTCTGTTCCTATCCAAATAGCGATTGTTTAGCTTATTTGATGCAATCTGAAAAATATGATGATCCTTAGAAATTTCGCAATGCATATGTTTTATGCACTAAAAAACTAGATATGAGCTTATGAACGGAAACTAGATATATGAATATGTGTTGTGAATGGCTTCGAACGCAAGTGAAAACATTTTCGTTTATCTTGGTTTGTTTCATCGAATTAGTTCCCCTGGTAATGGTCTGTTTATGTGCTTCTGGAAAGAAATTCCTTCCCTTTGCTGATGACCCGTGCCCATTTCCATTTTATTCTCAGCAAACGTGTACCCATTGTATACAGGTCGGTGGCCTTACAATTAAAAATTTCAGACTTCAGAGTTCTCTTCCAGCTATGACTAATTTCTCATTTAGTGGTTTGTTTCTAGGATATATCTCTCACTGATATCCGCCCTGATTGTGTTGTAACGTCACGGACTTGCAGCTTGGAGGTAATAGGCACGACACCAATAGAGACATTCGTCTGTAGGAGTTGTGTTCTCCCCTTGCGGGCTCCAACTCACAGACAAGAACACAAGGGGGGCAAAATAAGACTAATGCCACTACACTGTTGCATGTCATCCAGGCAGGAGGGCCCCCGTGAGCTGACCGAAAGCTAACACTAATGCACACTCTCTTGAGGATTCTGTCTACAGCCGCGCACAGAGCACGCGTTGTCTGTCACCTAAGCTGTTTCCAGCTAGCACGCATCCTCATGGAAACACTCCTGCGCAGGAGAAGATGCTGTTCACTGTACTTACCGGCATGTGGGTTCTCTTTCTCGCTTCCTCTCTCATAGTGACAAGGAATAGTGCGGGCACAGGCACTTGACCAGGATCTTATTCATTGCGCCCAAAGCAGACAACACCATGTGTGTCATATGGAAAATTGTGAAAAAAAAAAAAAATCATTGTTGTATTTTTTTTCCTTTTGTTTTGTGTTATCATTGTTTTGCTTTCCTTTTTTTTGTTGTTCTTTTCTGAAACACCCTTGCAAATTCTAGTTACCCTGTGCCACACTAACATGTGTTAAATCCATACCAGTAATGGAAAGTGAATCATGGCATGCAACAGTGAATTGCTTGTGATTTTGTCGATGTCATAATATTTATTATACTTCCTAATACTTACCATATGCGTATACAAATGTTTTTATACGTGCGATGTATATACATGTGTACATAAAACAGTTGTAATAATGATGTGGTGAAATATGTTCAAAGACAATAAACCTTCATTGCAAGAGAAAAAAACAAATCAGATAATACTTTGGTATGCATGCTTTCATCATCAGGTGGGGATGGGGCGCAGTCTGGCACTTAATTACAAAACCGTAATTTCTATTTAATTTCCTGTCTCTTGCAATAGTGTCTTTTCTCAGTACAGTGATAACCATTAATTACAATTTGTGATTAACCGACATAAGTGACCCCCCTCCCCCCCCCCCCCCCCCCAAAAAAAAAAAAAAAACAAAAAAAAAAAAAAAAAAAAAACGCAAAATGCTTATTTTGTGAGTGTTGTAATAAAACGATGCTGCTGTCAGCACTGAGAGCCCACACACGTAAGAGACGTAGCCTTGAGATAGTTGCTCAGGTTTCCTGGCCAATGTTTCAGATGCGTGTGTGTGTGTGTGTGTGTGTGTGTGTGTGCGTGCGTGTGTGTGCGTGCGTGCGTGCGTGCGTGCGTGTTCTTCAGAACTGGTGTACGTCAACGGAATGTCATAATAGGAAACGCTGTGTGCAAGACTGCCATGCATTCTCTGAACAAGAGGGAACTCTGTCGCATCACCTCCATCATTCTCTTCGTCAGTGATCATCAAAAAATGGTTCCAAACTCTGTTGTCTCCGTACCCTGCTCTGTCGGTGACCTCAGTGTTCATTCTCCTGGCCATGTCAATGTCCACGGTGAGGTCGTCACAGTCGCTGGAAGCATGGCAAATCCATAGGGACTGCCGCTGGTCGGATGTGTCGGTACCCTCCAGATGGACAGACTCTCTCACGATGGCACCGCCACAGAGCCTTCTTCTTCTTTCTTCTCTGCGCACGGAGGCTGAAACTCCTGCGGACACTCCCTGTGTACAGACATCTGCCCAACAAAGGGAGTGGAGTTTTGTGTGTATAACTGTTTTTAATCCCGCCATTAAGGCAGCTATACTCCATCTTCGGGGAAGGTGCATGCTATGTGTAACGTGTCATCCATACCAACGGCCACACTGGCCTCTTCCGAAAAGTTGGGAATGGGATTTTACGTGTGTGCAAGGTGTAATGCGTGCGTTCACACACGGAACCTCGGTTTATAGTCTCATTCGAAGGACTGTACGGGAAATGGAGTCAGAAACAATGTTAACTCCGAGGGAAGAATCACCCTGTACCGAAACGCCCCGGCGGAGATTCGAACCCGCAACCCTTAGATTACGAGTCCGGCGCTCTACCAACTGAGCTATTCCTGCCCCCTCCACAGAGCTATTCCTTTGGTCAGGAGTGGATTTAGTAAGTGGCGTTCTCTGCATATTTTGAATCAAAACCAATATTAAAAACCTTCGAAATGATCCTGCGGCTGTGCAGCGTTTCCTCCGGTGGGTTTCCTCTCAACAGCTTGGAACTGATCGCTCTCTGTAGCTCACTGGTACTGGCACGGAGGTAGTTCTACGAGGGCGTGTCAGAATAAACGACGCGGTTAAAGCGAGGGGGAGGGATTGGTGGTTGTGGTGGACGGGGAGAGAGAGAGAAGAAGACGGGGAGGGGGGGGGGGGTACGACACTGCAGTGTGTGTGTGTGTGTGGGGGGGGGGGGGGATTGGGCTGAGAGGAAGGGAGAGGAGATGGGGTGAGGGACAGGGAGAACTACTACCACCCCTCCCCACCCCCACTCCCACTCCGGTGGGTGAAAGGAATCAGGGGAGGAAGTGTGTATTTCATTTATTAAATGTGTATCCTGGGCAAACGTAGCAAAATGAAAGTGTACGTGACACCACATATTAATACATGAATAAACATAGACGCTTCGTATCATACGTTTAAAACACTAAGATCAGCAAGCGAAATGTCCATCTGTCACAACACACACACACACACACACACACATGTCATGGTGAATATGAATTAGTTTCAGAGAGAGTAAAAATGACAGTTGGGAAAAAAAATAGCAGGTTGA
>JADBJO010003892.1:194009-196509 GCA_016801955.1 Conus betulinus | reverse complement strand
CACAGACTGGCTATGTACGGCAAAGGTATCTTCACTATCGATGGAACTCCTACTCCCGTGATACCTTATACGCTTACCGCTACACGTTTCAGACTCCTTTTCTGCTAAACACGTGACTTTTTTTTTTTTCCTGGCGAGGTAATTTTTTTTTTTTTTTTTTTTTTTTCCTCAGGGATCAGGAGCAAGGGTATGCCGGAAGAGAGTTGGAGGAAGTGACGACAATGGTCGTCGTTTGGAGCACAAGGTAAGGTGGCTGGTCTGTGCCGAGTGACGTTTGAGCCGTCTGATGTCAAAACTGAATGTGGTTCTGCCTGTTTCTGCTCTCTTGATTGCAGATCGTGTCTGGTTGTGTAAAACGTTGTACAGAGAGAGAGAGAGAGAGAGAGAGAGAGAGAGAGAGAGAGAGAGAGAGAGACAGACAGACAGACAGACAGACAGACAGACAGACAGACAGACAGACAGACAGACAGACAGACAGACAGACAGAGACAGACAGACAGACAGACAGACAGACAGACAGACAGACAGTTCGACAGACAGACAGACAGACAAACAGAGAAACAGCCAGTCAGCCAGTCAGACAGATATACAGACAGCGTGAGAGAGAGTGGGAATATTCAAGTCCACAAGTGTACATTTTTTGTGACACTACATATTGTCTCTTAGAAAGAAGAAGAAGAAGAAGAAGAAGAAGATGGCGGTGATGATGATGATGATGATGATGATAATGATGGTTGTGATGATGATGGTGATGATGAACATTCTCATAAAAAAAAAAATGAAGGAGATGAAGAGTGAGAAAACGAATTAAAAAAAAAAAAAAAGAAAAAAAAAAAAGAAAGTATGAAATAAGGAAGAAGGAGAGAAAGAAGGATTAAAGAAAAGAAAGAAAGAAAGAAAGAAAGCAAAGAAAGAAAGCAAAACAGAAAGCAAAAAAACAGAAAGAAAGAAAGAAGGGGGGGGGGGGGGACACAAAAAGAGGGGGAAAATAAAGAGAGTAAGGAATACAGATAAAACCAAGAACCCATTATCCGATCAATGAATCAATGTCATCCCTTTCATCCGTCCTCTCTATCTTCTTACTAAGTCAAGCTGCACAGAGAAAAAAAAAATCTCATACCACCCCACCAGAACGTCTGCCCATCCCCACCCTTCTCTTCTTTCCAACCGAAAAGCTCTTTGTCCATCGCATTTCCCTATCCTACCATCTCTGCGCATGGCAGCAAGAACAGAGCAAGAGTCTGCCCGAGAATCCATGGTCCTGGCAACAGCCAATGAGAGATCCGCTTACGTTCAGATGGAGTCACAAAATGAACTAGGGATGACGAGGGAGGCAAAGGGCATTGCGCAATGGAGGGGGTGGTTGGTGGGGGTTAGGTGTGGGTAGAAGATATGAAGAGGGGGACAATGGATGAGGTTTTAGGAGCAAACAAGTTTATCGACCTGAATGGACGTATAAGGAGCACACAGGACATACTAAACGTAATACATGAACGCGCGCACACACACACACACACACACACACACACACGCACGCACGCACGCACGCACGCACGCAAGCACACACACACACACACACACACACACACACACACACACACACACGCACGCACGCACGCACGCACGCACGCACGCACACACTCACGCACGCACGCACTCACGCACGGACACACATACACGTGCGCGCGCATACATACTCAGATACCTTAACTGGAAATCGGAGATATTAAGAACAGATTGTACTCCAAACATGTTGAGGTTTTATTGTTTAGAAAATGTAGATGACAAGAAAAAAATAGTATTAACTGAGAAGGGGAAAAAAAAACAGAAGGAAAATTGAGAATAAACCGAAGGTTGCTTGCCAGACCCAGTATCTTACATATAGAAAAATAAGGGAGATACTGGGTTCTGGCAGTCAACCCCTCGCAACATTCAAGTTGAAAAGGAAAATAGCTGACCTGGTAAAGGGACATAATATATATATATATATATATATATATATATATATATATAGTTTTTTTTTTTTTTTTTTTTTTTTTTTTTTTAATGAAAGGGCGATAACGAGACGAAGAACAAAGGGCCTCCAACAGTCTGTGTGGGTACAAAGAGAAGGCTAATTCTTTGGAGAAAAGACAGACTATGTTGGTATGAAGAGATGAGTCCTCCAGACTTGACCAATCAAAGTGTGAAAATGGTCCATTCTTTAATCAGGTCAAGTTATTCAAATGTATTTGTCTGTCTGTCTGTCTGTCTGTCTGTCTGTCTGTCTCTCTCTCTCTCTCTCTCTCTCTCTCTCTCTCTCTCTCTCTCTCTCTCTCTCTTGATTATTAACAGTAACCCAAAAACGTGATCAATGTGGAGACACCTCACCCCTGCAGCAAACACAAAGCATGAAAACATTCCATCATTCCCTACATGCCTTTTTCTTCACCAAAACTCCCCAAACACATGCACGGGCACAGATTGCCTGTGTTCGCGAACGGCTTTTCAAACTCGATGA
>JADBJO010003892.1:186509-189009 GCA_016801955.1 Conus betulinus | reverse complement strand
TCTCTCTCTCTCTCTCTTCTATTCTCGTTCGCATTGCTTTGTCTCTTTATTTTTTTATTTTTCAATTTTTCTTTTTCTTTTCTTTCTCTGTCTCTGTCTTTCTTTCTTCTTTCTTTCTTTGTTTTCTTTCTTTCTTATCTTTTTTTCTCCTTTCTTTTCTTTCTTTCTTTCTTTTTTCTTTTCTTTCTTTCTTTTCCTTCCTTACTTTCTTTCGTTCTTCTTTGGCTCACTCTTCTCTATCTAGAACACAGAGATTATGTTTTCTTTTTGTAATTGTTCTTCCATTTCAAACACTGTTGCCGTATATTTTTTTGTTGTTGTTTGTAACAGGTATGAGACTTTCATCAAGGGGGGTGGGGGTGGGGGGGTGGGGGTGGGGGGGGGGGGTGGGGGGGCAAAGAGAATGGGATGAACAGGGAAGCTGGAAACGTTGCAGTTTGATTGCTGGAATGAGGATCGGAATGGAGATAAGACAAATCAGGCGAATCATTGATTGAAAGTGTTTTGGTTGTTGTTGTTGTTGTGTTGTTGTGTTGTGTTTGTTTGTTTGTTGTTTTCTGACTCCCTTTCCCCCCACGCCTCCTCTATCCTTCGTTCTTCATATCCTACCATCCTGTCCCCCACCCAACCCGACTCATTATGTTTCCCCATTTGTGTCATCGATGTCTCTTTTCATGATGTTACTGACCCTTCGCTTTACGTCTTTGTTCTCAAGTGTTGTTCATGATTTTTTTTTTGTTTTTCTTTCATTAAAGTATCTGTACAGTGTAAACTGAAAGGGGCTATAATTAATTATAGCTCCTCTGCCTCCATATGTTTTTGTTTCTTTGTTTGTTATTTGCTATTCTTTCGCGCGCGCGCGCGCGCGGTGTGTGTGTGTGTCTGTGTGTGTGTGTGTGGTGCGCGCGCGGCGCGCGCGCAGCGCGCGAGCGTGTGTGTGTGTGTGTGTGTGTGTGTGTGTGTGTGTTTGTGTGTGTGTGTGTGTGTGTGGTGTTTGTGCGTGCGTGTGTGTGTGTGTGGTGTGTGTGTGTGTGTGTGTGTGTGTGTGTGGTGTGTGTGTGTGTGTGTGTGTGTGTGTGTGTGTGTGTGTGTGTGAAGGCAGAGGGACCAAAACAAGCATGAATGCAGACAACAATGAAGAAAATGAAGAAGAAAAGAAATGAGTAGGATCTCAGAAAAAAGCGAGGGGGGTGGGGAAGGAGGGGTAGAGGAGGAGGAGGAGGAGGAGGATAGGAGGAGGAAGGAGGGAGGAGGAGGAGGAGGAGGAGGGAGGAGGAGGAGGAAAGGGATGGCAGAAGAAGAGAAACACTTCAAAGGGATGTATCAGCTGATGCCTTTTTTTTTTTTTTTTTTTTTTTTTTTTTTTAGATCTCCGTTGGGGATCGCATTGCAGCAATGAAACTACAGCGTTCTCAATTTCCCTCTTCATCCGACTCTGTTCTACTGCCTCTTCTCATACCTGTAAAAATGTGAAAACCTTCGCACATTAGTTTTAAAGTAGAAGAACGGTTAAAAAAACGGAAACTGAAAATCAAAGGAAAGAAGAAGAAAGAAGAAGAAGACGAAGAAGAAGAAGAAGGAAGAAGAAGAAAGAAAGGTGTGGATAAAATGTATAGCTGAGGCGAGAGGAAAAATAGTGGAAGAACAATTACAAAGAAAGACAACAAAACTTCTTGGTCTAGATGTAGAAGAGAGAGCCAGAAGAAGAAAAAAGGAAAAGAAGGAGAGAAGAAAGGGAAAAGGAAAGAACAGAAAATGAAAAGAAAATTGAAAAAGGAGAAAAAAAATAAAGTAAAAGAAAAAGAAAGAGACAAAGCAAGCGAACGGAAAATAGAAAAGAGAGACGAGAGAGAGAGGGGGGGGGGGAGGAGGGAGAGAGAGAGGGAGAGAAACGAGAGAGGAGGTGGGGTGATGGAGGGAGTGTGGGAGGGAGGGAGACGGTTCAGACAGGCAACCACACAGACAGACACACAGCCACGGTAGACACACAGAGAGACACACAGAGAACAGACAGACAGAGACATGAGACAGAGACAGAAAAACAGGAAGAGACAGAGACGAGAAGTGAACAGCACAGAGCAAGGTATAAAAAAAAGATTCTCTGCCATGAAGAAATATTACTATCTGAGAAGGGGGACCCAAAAGGGGAAAAGGCAAGCAGAAAGAAACGGAATAAGGAAAAGAGAGAAAGGGGGAAAGAACTAATGAAAGAATCTAAAGACTTATGAAAAAGCTTCTTCACCGAATGCTTCATCGCCTCCCCTGTCCGGAAATAACGTCAAACAGCCAATCAAAAAACCACTGACGAAACACCCCCAGGAAAGTAAGCCAATGATCATTCTGTCTAAGAAAGCCTGGCAATAGGTGGCTTGGGAATATGAGCTCAGGAAGAGATAATGAAAGCTTGGTGAGACCGGAATGACGCCTAGAAAAAAGGGGGGGGGGGGGGGGGGGGGGGGGGGGGGGGGGTGAGAGGAGACAATCTTGTTACGCTTCTATG
>JADBJO010003892.1:181435-184429 GCA_016801955.1 Conus betulinus | reverse complement strand
ATCCATCTCTATCTGACTCGTGTTCTGCTCTCTGTCTTCCACCTTCTGTTTGGGTATTTGTGTATGTGTCTGCATGCACGGTGCATCATCTAGCAATCGATCTTTCTAAACAATGTGCCCAGAGGCAGCGTGTTCCGGCCTTTATGCTTCGGCACGTGTCCTGGAACACCGTTTGTCCGGATTCTGCACAATAGATGCCTCTGTTTGATCCACTTTCTACAGAGATACCGTCTGTGTGTGTGTGTGTGTGTGTGTGTGTGTGTGTGTGTGTGTGTGTGTGTGTGTGTGTGTGTGTGTGTGTGTGTGTGTGTGTGTGTTGTGTGTGTGTGTGTGTGTGTTGTGTGTGTGTGTGTGTGTGTGTGTGTCGTTGTGTGTGTGTGTGTGTGTGTGTGTGTGTGTGTGTGTGTGTGTGTGTGTGTCGTTGTGTGTGTGTGTGTGTGTGTGTGTGTGTGTGTGTGTGTGTGTGTGTGTGTGTGTGTGTGTGCGTGTGTGTGCGTGTGTGTGTGTGTGTGTGTGTGTGTGTGTGTGTGTGTGTGTGTGTTGTGTGTGTGTGTGTGTGTGTGCGCGCGCGCGCGTGTGTGTCGGTGTGTATGTGTGTGTGTGTGTGTGTGTGTGTGTGTGTGTGTGTGGTGTGTGTGTGTGTGTGTGTGTGTGTGTGTGTGTGTGTGTGTGTGTGTGTGTGTGTGTGTGTGTGTGTGTGGTGTTGTGTGGTGTGTGTGTGTGTGTGTGTGTGTGTATGTGTGTGTGTGTGTGTGTGTGTGTGTTGTGTTGTGTGTGTGTGTGTTGTGTGTGTGTGTGTGTGTGTGTGTGTGTGTGTGTGTGTGTGCGTGCGTGTGCGTGTGTGTGCGTGTGTGCGTGTTCTTCATCTTGACCTTCCCCTTTTCTCACCTTTTTCTTTACTTTCTACACACACACACACACACACACACACACACACACACACACACACACACACACACACACACACACACACACACACACGCGCGCGCACGCACGCACGCACGCACGCACGCACGCACGCACGCACACACACACACACACACACACCACACACACACACACACACACTCCACAAATATTATTGTTTTGCACAAGCGAAAGGGATTGTGTAGTGTGGTAGTGGTCACTGGGACGAGTGACTGACATTTTCTTCTACAGTGTCGTACGTAGCATTTGTTGGGACTTATGAGTATCTAGTCATTTAATCAAGGAAGCAAGAGCTCCCCCTTTTCTTCTTTGATGACCGTTTACTGTTCCCTGCTCTCATTTAAGATTCCCTTTTAAATCAAACCAAGTTGACCTGCATACATTACTGTTCGTCCGTGTGTTTGTCTGACTATATTCAAGATGGAAAAGGCTGTGCCAGTCTTGAATAAAAGTTCATTTTCTGTTGTTCTCCAGTTGTTGTTGCTGTGTAGATGTGTCAGTACTGAGCATATGGGCAATCTTGGTACGTCCTTTTTGGGGAAGGTGGGGGGGGGGGGGGGGGGGGGGGGGGGGGGGGGGGGTGGGGGGGGGTCCTTATTGTGTTCTCTGTGTTCCGTCTTGCCATTTATGCTAGGTGATTGGCTGTCGTAAGCAGCGTTCGTGTGGGGTTATGGGCCTCTATTTCTCTCATCAAGGGAGCAGAACTACCCTTGTTTAATTAATTTAAGGCGACTATCAAATTCAATCCAATCTTTAAAAGGCGGTCGGAAGATCTTAGGTCTTAGGTCAAAGGTCGGAGGAGTCCCAGATTCAACCTTCGAGCCCCGCACCCACCCACCCACCCACCCCCACCAAACACGCACACTTACTAATGTTATATCCTGACACCATTCTGGCAGTAACCCGGATCTGTGTTCATTCCCACAAGCTGGTTGACAAAAACATAAGCCTGATCAGCATGATTTTAATTCCATTCATATCATTGATTACCTCTGGAGACATTCAGGACAATCTTGCAGGATGAAGAACGTTAAAAAAAAAAAAAGAGCTCTGCCTCTTTCCTGCGATCCAGATCTGCACCTAAGTTGAAAGGATTCCATCCCTGGACCACATTCCGTCCTTTCATTCTGTTCGTCAAAATCGGTTATGTGTTGTTTTTTCCATCATCTGTGTCAATAGAAAGATAGACAAAGGAATAAGGGGCACAATTTTCCAGTGATCAAAATGATAATAACCTCTTCGGTGGAGTAGCAGAGACAGATACAGAGTTCACAAATCAGTGAAGGACAATTTTTCTTGTGCGGTTATTCTCAGCGTTGTCCCTTTTTTTCAGTGAATTGGACATTGCATGTAAAATTATCTATATGGAGAGAGAGAGAGAGAGAGAGAGAGAGAGAGAGAGAGAGAGAGAGAGAGAGAGGAGAGAGAGGAGAGAGAGAGATGAGATGAGCACGCTCGCACGAGCGCGCGAGAATAGCCCCCCCTCCCCCCCCCCCCCCCCCCCCCCCCCACACCCACACATTACACACGCACAATAATAATAATAATAATAACAATAATAACAATAATAATAATGAATACTTATATAGCGCCTATTCTCGGCTGGAGACCAAGCTCTAAGCGCTTTACAATCCACACACTCGTTTACACAACGGGCTGCCTACCTGGGTAGTGCCGACTGAAGAGATGCCAGCTGGCGCTTCATTCAGTCGTTTCCGGTGTCATCCAGTCAATATCGTTCAATATCGTTTACTCGATTTCCTAACTTCCTTCATTCTTTCAATTTTCTCACGCAGGGTGCATGCTATGTGTAACGTGTCATCCATACCAACGGCCAAACTGACCTTCTCTTCCGAAAGTTGCTGATGGGATTTTTACGTGTGTGCAAGATGTTGTGCGTGTGTTCACACACGGAACCTCGGTTTTATAGTCTCATTCGAAGGACGGTATGGGGAATGGAGTCAGAACTAATGCTAACTCCGAGTCCGAGGGAAAAACCCCCATGTACCGAAAAGGCGCGGTGGAGGAGATTCGAACCCGCAACCCTTGGATTACGAGTCCCGGCGC
>JADBJO010003892.1:151435-168935 GCA_016801955.1 Conus betulinus | reverse complement strand
ATGACCCAAGGTCCGGTCGTCCTGTCACAGCCACCACCCAAGAAAAACGTTGACCGTGTTCACCACACATGTGATCGATGACAGACGTTTAACTGTTAACCACATTGCCAATGCTGTAGGCATCTCCCGTGAACGAGTTGAGAACATTTTGCACAACGAACTCTGCATGTCGAAGGTTTCCGCTCGGTGGGTGCCACGACTTCTGACGCCTGATCAAAGCACACCAGGGCTGGTCATGTCACCGGCGAACTTGGGACTTTTTGAAGCAGATCCAGCCAGTTTTCTTGAACGTTTCCTCACCCAAGATGAATGTTGGGTTCACCACTTTGAGCCAGAGACCAAACGGCAGTCCATGCAGTGGAAACACTTGTCTTCTCCCCCACCAAAGAAGGCCAAGGTTGTGTCATCAGCAGGGGAGGTGATGGCATCAGTCTTCTGGGATGCAAAAGGCATCGTGCACATTGACTACCTTCAGAAAGGCCATACTATCAATGGAGAGTACTATGCCAACTTGCTGAGACGGCTGCGAGAGGCATTCAAGTCAAAACGGCGTGGAAAACTGACGAAGGGGGTCCTGTTTCACCAGGACAATGCTCCTGCACACAAGTCTGTGGTTGCAATGGCTGCTGTGCGCGACTGTGGCTTGAACTGGTTGATCACCCTCCATATTCTCCTGATTTGGCATCATCTGACTTTTTTCTGTTCCCCAACATGAAAAAAACACTTGGCTGGGAAGCAGTTTCAGACTGATGATGACGTCATATCTGCTGTTGAGGACTTCTTTCTTGGAGGGTCAGGATGAGACCTTCTATACCAAGGGAATCCAAAAGCGCTGCAACATCGATGGAAAAAAAGTGTATGGAGTGTAGGGGAGACTACTACCGTTGAAAAATAAAACACATTTGGTCAGCATCATGGTCAGCCTACGAACTTTTCAGCCTACCCTCGTAACTAACTAACTAGCTAACCAACTAAGTAATTAACTAACCAGCTAACTTTGTTTTTCTTTTTTCTTTACTTTGTTTTCTTTTCTATCTCGTCTTTTCCTTTTCTTATTATTGAATTTCTTTTTCTTTCTTTTCTTCCTTTTTGATGAAAGGGGGATTTGAAGAGTAATATTTGGCATGGTTAAAAGGATTTTGACCCTCCCCCTTCCACACACACACACACACACACATACACACACACACTCACGCGCACACGCGCACACCCCACCCACCAAGTGAGTTCTGCATGAGTGAAAAACATACCTTTTAACAAGAGGGATGTATGGTATTAGCATGCATGGGTTGCATGTAGTATTACTTTGGTGTCTTTTTGATGAAAGATGCAAGCCACAAAGTATCAGCATCATCATTACAGAATATGAATATTCTTGGAAAAAATATATCACTTCAGGAAAGAACGTGTATGAAGAAACCGATGCGGGTCGACTGGTGGCTGCTTGGATAAAAAACTTAATGAAGTTAGATTTTTTTTTTTTGCTTGTCTGTAAATATTCCGGGCAACCAATTTCAAATGAGACGAGAGAGGGGCGAGACGGACAGGAGGAGGAGAGAGGAGGAGGAGGAGGAGAGGAGAAAGAAAAAGAGAGGAGGAGTAGGAGACGGGAGAGAGAGAAGGAGGTGAGGAGAGAGAAGAGAAGGGAGGAGGAGAGAGGAAGAGAGGATGGGAGGGGAGAGAGAGGAGAGAAGGAGGAGAGAGAGAGGAGAGAGAGAGAGACGAGGAGAGAGGAGGAGGCGATGAGGGAGGGAGGAGGAGGGAGAGAGGGAGACGTGGGAGAGGAGAGGAGAGAGGGGGGAGGGGAGACGAGGGTTGAGTGAGACGTGAGGGAGGAGGCAGGGGAGGAGAGGGAGAAGGCGAGGGGCCAGACAGGGAGGAGAGGGGAGGAGTGTTGAGGAGACGGGTTGAAGTTTGGAGAGAGAGAGAGAGAGAGGAGAGGGTGGAGAGAGAGGAGAGAGGAGGAGATGCGAGAGAGAGAGGGGAGAGAGAGAGAGAGAGAGAGGACGAGGACCCCAGAAGGAGGAGAGAGGAGAGAGAGAGAAGAGAGAGGGAGATGAGGAGAGAGGACAGACGGGAGAGAAGAGGGAAGAGAGAGGAGAGGAGAGAGAGAGAGAGAGGGGACAGAGAGAGAGAGGAAAGGAGAGCAGGAGGGAGAGAGGAGAGACAAAGGACAAGAAAACGAGAGAGAGAGAGACAGACCGAGATGAGAGAGGATCCAGGAGACCCGAGAGGAGACGAGGAAGGAGGACAAGGCATGGGACAGAGAGAGGCAGCAGGCAGGCAGGCAGGCAGGGAGAGAAGGAGCAGACAAAATCACAAACACAAACGGAGAGAGAGAGAGAGGAGAGAGAGAGAGAGAAGAGTTTGTGAGAGGAGGGAGAAGGAGAGAGGAGAGAGAGAGAGAATCTCCCCATACATGCATGTGTGTAAGCAAATCAATAACCAGACAATTGTTTCACACCCCACTTCCTCCTCCAACCCCCACCCCCCACCCCTCCCCCCCAATCCCCATCGCGCCCAATCCTCCGCCACTCTGTTTTGAAATACTTTTTCTATTCCCAGAGATTGATTTTGACGGAACTTCAAAGGCTCAATTAATGTGTGTTCAATTTCTTCAAAAGTAGCAATTATTTCACAAGATTCATTTCGGAAATAAAAGAGATGAATTTAACACACACACACACCCCAAAAAAAAAAAAAAAAAAAAATCCAAATTCAAAGGAGTTTCCACACACACACACACACACACACACACACACACACACACACACACACACACACACACACACACACACACACACACACACACACACACACACACACACACACACACACGTGCGCGCGCGCGCGCGCACACGCACACACACACACACACACACACACACACACACACACACACACACACACACACACACACACACACACATACATTGTTTCCAATGAATCAGCCCTACCAATCAATCAATCAATCAATCAACCAATCACTCAGTCAATCAGTCAGTCAATCAATCGAATAAATGAACACAAACATGAGTAAATAGATAAATATGTTAATAATTAATTAATACATAATAAAGAAGAAGAAGAAAAAAACAGACACAAAAGCAAACACAAATCCCACAAAAGTGAGACAGACAAAGATGCAAAAATAAACAAAAAAAAATTAAATGAATGAGTAAATCAATCCGTCAACCGACCAATCAACCAATTAATCAATCAATCAATCAATGAACAAACCAACAAATCAGCGATTCTGAAACACCTGTGGCTGGGAAGTACTGAATCCTAGCTAAGAACTGGCAATGTCTTGTGTGTTCCCGTAAACGTATTGACATTGAATTGTACTGGATGATGTTAACAACCTTTAAAAAAAAGTTGAGTTTTTATAATTCCTCTGAAGGTAGTGGTGTAAACTTTAGGGGAAAAAAAAAAAATCTTGTTTTTTTGAAGACCAAAAAAAAAATGAGAAAGGAAACAAAAATGATCAAAGATCTCTCTCTCTCTCTCTCTCTCTCTCTCTCTCTCTCTCTCTCTCTCTCTCTCTCTCTCACACACACACACACACACACACACACACACACACACACACACACACACACACGAAAAAAATGATCAAAGATCTCTCTCTCTCTCTCTCTCTCTCTCTCTCTCTCTCTCTGTGTGTCTGTCTGTCTGTCTGTCTGTCTGTCTCTGTGTCTCTGTCTGTCTGTCTCTCAATCTCTCTCTCTCTCTCTCTCTCTCTCTCTAAATAAACATTTAAATATATATATATAGAGAGAGAGAGAGAGAGAGATAGATAGATAGATAGATAGATAGATAGATAGATATAGATAGACAGATAGATATGTTTAAAATAAGGTATTAAAAGCAAGTTTTAAAACTACAATATTGTTTCGAGCGCTTGCTCTCTTCAGGAAACCATCCTGAAGACAGCAAGCGCTCGAAACAATATTGTAGTTTTAAAACTTCCTTTCAATACCTTATTTTAAACAGATGTTGCTCCCCAAAGGGTTGAGCACCTTTGAATTTTATTAGGATTTTTAACAGTATTTTTGATATATATATATATATATATATATATATATATATATATTATATATATATATTTAAAAATAATGCTCTCTTGTTGTCCTGAGCTCCGCACCCTGTAGAACTGACTGAGGTAGAAACCAGAAACGGTAAAATACAGGAATAAAAACAACAGTCGGTTCATGTCTCAGACTTGTATTTTTAACAAATTTTCGCTATTAACAGCTTCATCAGGCCAAGGTACAATGTACCTTGGCCTGATGAAGCTGTTAACAGCGAAAATTTGTTAAAAATACAAGTCTGAGACATGAACCGACTGTTGTTTTTTATTCTTGTATATATATATATATATATATATATATATATATATATATATATATATATATATATATATATATTTCGAAAGAGAGCAGACCCTCGCAAACTGTAGAATGAATCTTGGATCGGAGCTTGAGTCGAAGCATCGGTGAAATGGAATATTACATTTCTTGCCAGGGTAGGTATAGACGGCACTGGGTGAAAACAAAAAATCCTACGTTGTTGATGCTGTTCTTGTTCTTAGTCTTGCCTTTCTTATTTTTTTTCAAAGCATAAAATGGACATAAACACATGTTTGTATGGATCACAGGTTTATCGAATAGAATCCACAACAACACCAGCCGCCGTGGCGAAGTGGTTAGCGTCGCGGACTCCCGGCTGGGAGGTCGTGGGTTCGAATCCCATCAGAGTCATGTGGGTTTTTTGCCCCGACCGGCTCCTACCCAGAGTTGAGTTTGCTGCGGACTCATTTGGGAAGACTGGGACCACACAGTCGAGTTTCATCCACTTAATGATGCGTTTCTGAGAGTGTTTGTTCAGGTTTCCTGACCAACACTGCAGGTGCCTGTACCTCTCGGGCCTGGTTGACGCCGGGATATATTATGAAAGCAAGCGTAGAGTACAGCCCTGTCATGTAGTCTCAGACCGAAATGGAAATCCGTAGCATCATCTTAATCATCCTCATTCTCATCGATCAGCATAAAAAAAGTCTCAAATTCTGTGGCCCTTCATGCCCTGCTCTCATGATGGGCTCAATTTCGATGTCCTATCCACGTCTGTGGCTTTGGTTTAGTTCCGTCGGGGCCACCAGTATCGGCGAGTTTATGAGGGCTGTCGTTGGACGGACGTGGTGGCGCCCTCCGGAGGGAGAGCTCACTCATGCCGGCTCCGCGAAGAAGCAATTATTGTCGTCAGTAGTGGGCTAGTAGGTGGTGTCCTGCGTATGTCAAATCAGAACAGGCGCCACTGAACAACGCCGAAGTGACTCGGCAGCAGTGCAGTGTCTCCTCCGGTGGGTTGCCTCTTGACGACTTGACATTGACTGCTCCCTGTGGATTGCCGGTGCCGGGGCTGCGGCGGGGCCGACCGGGCTGTGGCTGTGGACGGGGTGTCGGAATGAGCGGCGTGGGTGCACTGCCTCTGAGGTAGCGCAGAAGCTGGGACAGCAAACGCACAAACACACACACACAACAAACAACAACAACAACAACAACAACAAACAACAACACGCGTGACATAAAGTATTCTTACCAGGTCGTGACAATGACCACGTCATGTGTATCTACAGTGGAATAAAAAGAATGTGGCTACAGGAATTCTGAACCCTCCAATTGATTACAATTCACGGCTGAAGTCCACTTCCGAATTTATTCCATAGATTCATCAAGTTTTGTTAAAAAAAAATGGCTTCAGAGATTTGTTTTGTTTTGTTTTGGTGGGGGTGGGGGGTGGGGGTGGGTTCCGAAATCCAGAATGCGTCGTCTTTTTATCCTGATTCGCACTGACCATCAACAGAAACACGTAGTGGCTTGAGGGCAACAATTGGTCTTTTCGCGAAGTGTTGTTAGAACAAAATGCAGCTGTGCAGTTTTGCTTCCTGGGGAAAAAAACATGAAAATAAGTGCACTCACCGGCACATGTGATACTGAACAACTGCTTTTGAATTCAAATGAGTTCGACCACTTCAGGGTGAATGAACACACGTTCACAGAGAGAAATGTTTGATACAACTCAAACAGTTTTGATCGAATACAAAAACGAGAACGCGATTAGAATCTTCCTCCGATTGCATCTAAATCTCCAAAATTGATTACATTGATTGATTGATTTGAGAAAGAGAAAGAGAGAGAGAGAGAGAAGAGCGAGAGAGAGAGAGAGAGAGAGAGAGAGAGAGAGAGGACAGAGAGAGAGAGAGGGGGGGAAGGGAGGGAGAGAGAGACAGACAGACAGGGACAGAGAGACAGAGAGAGAGCGAGAGAGAGAGTGAGGCAGAGAGACAGGGACAGAGAGAGAGAGAGAGAGAGAGAGAGAGAGAGAGAGAGAGAGAGAGAGAGAGAAAGACAGATAGGCAGAGAGAGTGAGAAAGAGAGAGAGAGAGAGAGAGCAAGGGGGGGTGTGTATATATATATATATATATATATATATATATATATGAATAAAGTCTATGTATCGCCGTTAAATGAGTAAGGAATATATCTGATTACACCATTTTTTAAAACGATAAATTACAACAACAACAAAAGCATCCTGCTGAATATTTACATAGTATAAAAACTGAAAAACATACATTTGCATATATGTATTTGTATGCATGTGCATATGTACTTACTTCATTCTCTGTAGAGAAGACAAAAAAAAAATGCACGCTAGTTATGTAGCGCTAAGAGAGAGAGAGAGAGAGAGAGAGAGAGAGAGAGAGAGAGAGAGAGAAATGCAATTTTTCAATAAATCAAAACCAAAGAGACAGAAAACCGCGATAAAAAAAATGAATAAAAATAATAACTGAAAAAAAAAAAAATCACACCATCGTAGTCAAAGACACGACGAAGATGATCGTGCCCAGAATTCAGTTCCATGGCATTACTACGTTCATTAAAGCAAAGTCGTGTTCCTGGCGAATCATGTTTGTTTGAATGCAGACAGGCAGGCAGTGGGAAGTGTAGATCTTTAGTGGCTGGGGGGGGGGGGGGGGGGTGGGGTGGGGTGGGTTGGGGGAGGGGGGGGAGGCTTTTTTTTCTTCCTCCGCATCATTTTTTTATTAAAGCAATATGCTCTTCGTGGGTTCTTGAGTTGCTTGAATGTCTCCTTGCCTTGTTTGCGTCCCCCACCTCCCTCTCCCTCTTTACTATTTTTTTTTTCACACAACTCTGTCTGTCTGTCTGTCTGTCTGTCTCTCTTTCTCTGTATGTCGGTCTGTCTGTGTGTCTGTCTGTCTGCCTCGCTCTCTGTCTCTATCTCTGTCTGTCTGGCTGGCTGGGTGTCTGGCTGTCTCTCTCTCTCTCTCTCTCTCTCTCTCTCTCTCTCTCTCTCTCTCTCTCTCTCTGGGAGTTCATAGTAGTACATTTCCATATGTTCCCTCAGCCCACCCACCCCCCACCCCCACTCTCTCCTTCCCCTTCATTATTGTTATTTTCATTTTTGTTTGTTTGTTTGTTTGTTTGTTTGTTTGTTTATTATTATTATTATCATTTTTTGTATTTTTGTCATTTCTCTTCCATTTTCATTTGATGTTCCATTACGATTGCACGACCGCTTTGTTTTGCTTGTTTGCTCTCTTACATTATTTCATTTCAATGCATGTTGTAGTCCCTACTCAGGGTGAGGACTGGATGTAAAAATTAAAAAAAAAGCACGTCAGTGCTTACCTATTATCCTCTTGAATAAAGAATTATGGATTGTCTTGTCTTCTCTCTGAAATAAAGGTGAAGCTTGGGAGATGCAGGATGGCGGGGCATAAATGACATAAGGCGCAGCATCAAGAGAAACATCACTATGGCGTAGTAGAAACAAAGCATACATGGGGGTTAACTTCTGACGCACCTGCCGAGGAACAATACATTTTTGACTCAGTGGGAAGGAACTGGTGTTGTTATTTAAGAGATTGTTGGCGTGAGTGACTACGTGACGAAAGTGAAAGGGAATCTGGTGTCCACGCTAATCTGCCGAAGAAATACAGTGAGAGGGAGGATGAAGAAAACTCGGCCAAGACCAAGAGACAGTTCCTGCAGTAGTCACGTGAGAAGAGTAAGTCGTTCATAGGGAGGAAAACCTGGGGCCGTATGCACATGTCGTGGGTGGCGGGGAGTGACCTTCCTACCTCGTTGTAAGCTCGAAGGGCCGTTACTTAGGGATGTATATGACGAGAGTAACCTTTAACCTCGAGTTTAGCAGTGGGTGGCGGTCGAGTAAGCTACAACGAGGAGAGGGCAGGAGTCCGCCCTGGGTTAGATGAAAACAAAGATGGCAGCCAACTTATGTTTTTCCACCGACGAAGGCAACTATTGCGGAGAGCCGTATTTTACGGGACAGTACGACGAATCCGTTCGACACGTTCAAGGATGGAGAAAGTCACGCGAAGTTAAGATTTCGTCGTCACAACATCATCCAGCTGACAGATACCCTTTGAGAAGACATTGAATTTGATTTGCACAGACGGAGACACGGAACTCTGCCCCTGCTCTACAAGTGTGTCTGGCACTGCGCTTTTTTTTTTTTTTTTGCACTGGCACATTTCAAGATGATGTTGGTGAAACAATCGGCGTATCTCAGAAAACATCAAGAATTGTTAGGAGAGTGACACTGGCCTCGTTGCGTCGCCTGCCTGTGGAAGTGAAAATGCCAGCTACTGATGCCGAGGCTGCTGCGATCAGCCAGAAATTCTATGGTTAGTACACAATAGAATAGCTCGTAAAATTGTGACCAAAATATATGTGATGTGTGTGTTTGTGTCTGTCTGTGACTGCCACTTTGTGTGCGTCACAGTATGTGCATGTGTGTGCGTGATCAGTCTGACGTCTGTTCATTCTCGGACAAGCAGATAGATCTAGCTCCAAAGTTCGTCTGCTACGATAGTTGGCTTAGCGCTTGGTGTGTGTAGGCAAAATCTGTCTTCGTGCCTGTATGTATCACTGTAGTGTCAGTGTGCGTGTGAGTGTGACTTCATCATGTTTATGGCCTTTTAATAGTTGTATAAACTTGTTTCAGTTAAGCTGCTTTTTCAGTCTGTGTCAGTGTGTATGTGTCTGTGCCACTGTGTGAGAGAGTATGGGTTGGGATGTTGTTATTTCGGGTTTAAACGTCCACATCACCATCAGTCTTGGTCCAGGGGCCATTCCATACAAACAAGAGCTTTAAATTATTTTAATGCGTCCATTATGGGACAGTTGCCAAAAAAGGACCCAGTTCAATTATTCATGTGTGTGTGTGTGTGTGTGTGTGTGTGTGTGTGTGTGTGTGTGTGTGTGACCTTTCATCAAATTAAGTGTTAGGATGCTTTTAATGTTTTATTGCTTTTTTCAGGTGAATCCAGGTTTTCCAAATATCATCAGGTGCATTGATGGAACCCATGTTAAGATTCAGGCTCCAACGGAGGGGGAACAGGAATATGTCAACTGCACAAACTTTCATTCAATCAGTGTGCAGGTAAGATTGTTTTTTGTTTTTGAAATGTAACATGCAACTGAACTGAACAGACTAAGAATTACAAATCCGTTATAGATGACTGCACAAGCTTTTGGTATTTTTCTTATTTTTTGGCTTGTGTTGTTTAGAACAGATCAAGTAGTATTGTTGCTATATGTTCATTTCAAAAAGGGTGGTGATACACAGCATATAAAACAATTTTCAGTTTTACATAGTACAGTTTCCAACTGAAATGACTGAAGGTGGAACATGAAGCAAAATTTAGGTGTACAGCTATGGCTGTGGGGTGCATGCCTCTTTCTGCTTGATAGTGATACCCCGGTTATGATTGGTTGAGAACTGTGGCCATGCATGAGGAACACACACACACACACACACACACACACACACACACACACACACACACACATTTCAACATATCAAAGTTTGAAAGACACAGGCAGAAGATTACAGATGCACAGCCAGCAACACACAACACCAGGATCAAACTCATAATCAGTTCATTTTAGTAGTGTATTTGAAGCCTTTTCAGCAAACATGATATTAGACTGAAGTGAAAGAAAAGTATTAAACAAAGAAACAAACAGAAAAACTCACCTAAATAAAGAGTTAAAATAAAAAGAATGCAATACTTAATAAAATAATAATGTAACTACCTAATCAAGAAAAATACCATAGCTTGCCTATAAGTATGTGATTGGCTAAGAAACAGCACCCATATGAAAAAAAAAATATAGCTGTGTACAGAATATTTTCGACACTGCCATATTCGTTGCATAATACAATGGATGTAGTAATGGGCATCCAAGAAGAACATGTGGAACAAAAATAGAATCATTACATGCACAAAAAACCTGTGAAAAAATTAATGTACAAGACTGTAGTCCTAATTTCACTATATTGCGAGCTAAATTTCTGAACCCGAGGAGCCACATTTTGAAAACATGCATAAACATTTTTCATGAACAAATGAATCTTTCGCTTTTTTTTTTTTTGAGCTGCCACAGTTCAGTTTTAGCATTTGGGGGTTACAAGCAAGAAGTCCTGGGTTTGAAATCTATGGCACTGTTAGTGTATCCATAGGAAAGGCAGTGTAATCAAATTTTCATAAATCCAACCAGGCGCAAATGGGTGCTTGACTGAAAAATTATTCTTGGGGGAGATTAAAATGTTGAAAGGAAAGAACTGGGCCCCACCACACTATGCCAAGCCTTAGACCCAAGAAAAAGGTCACTGTCCTTACAGCCTTGATAAAAAGCTAAGGGGGCTTTTTTTAAATCTTTGACTGCAGGTTCACACATATTGCCATACATGTAAATGTGCAAATTTCATGGAAACATGTACATGTTCTGTTTGGTTTTCCAGATCATCACTGCCTGCCTGATCCTGCACAACTTTGCAAGAAGCAGCAACATCGACCTGCCACCGGACAACATTGACCTGCCACCAGACGCTCCAGAAGATGATGTCCACAGAGGTCCAGAAGTGAATGCTCAAGGTGAAGTGGATGAACAGGCCAACCCACAGGCGCACGACCCCACTGAAAGAAGGCGACGGGCTGCGGGTCAGTTAGTTCGACAGAGGTTCATCGAGCAATATTTTACGGTTGCATAGTTTCAGACAGTGTTATTTCTCAGTCGATACCAACAGCTAGAAACAGTGAAACACTAGAAGAATTTCAAGAAATAATAATTCTTCAGGCACATGAGGGAACAAAGAAATAGGTGCAATCCATAGCTGCTGGAGAAATAAAACTAAGAATTTTGTTAAACCACATCAAGAATTACTGACATAAAACTTTCTGTCAAGCATTACTTGAGAACTAAACATGTCACAACTCTCTTTAAAAATAATGGGAGGAGGAGCAATCTTACAATTGTGCAAATCGTAAAATCAAGCGTTACTCTAAACCAAGCTCTCGTTTAAGTTTCTGAATTTGTAATTGTTCTCTCTCAATTCGTAGATTGTTCAGAGCAGTTGCACTCTGTTCTCTCTCTATTCGGACATTAATCAGAGCAGTTTCACTCTTGTAAAACTCTCTCTCTACATTTGTCGGTTTCCACCGGGCTGTCACTTAGCTGTTGTAAGCCAGCATCATATTTCATTTGCTTCTCTGATGCATCGGATCTCCTCTTCACACCACGGGTAGTCGGTGTCATGGCTATGCCTGAAATAAGAAGACACAAGTTTTTAATGCACACCAATATTTGGCTTTTCTAGTGATTTTTGTGCAAACATAAGCATTTATGTGGGATTGCTGGATTGAAGAGTCCACTGCTTCAATTTCTGAAAGTTTGATGGGAGGAGTGCTTTCAGACAGTGATAGCTGTGATGAGAAGTGTGTGGAATGTATTGCCCGTGAATTCAGTGATTCTCTATCAACATGATTACTGATTCATAGTACTGGCATGTATGATTTTAGATACCTTGTACTTGACCTACTACTTTTTGTGTTTGTGCTTTGTTAATTTTATATGTGCTGTGTTGATAAATAAACATATATCCACTGTTTTAAAACTGTAGTTTGTGTCTGTTCTTTTCATTTAAGGCTGTACAAAATGTATTTACATTCTGACTTTGCCTCAGTGATGAGGTTCAAGAGTGAACTGCATGAAAGAAAGAACTGACAATGAGTAATGAGATTAAGAGTGTACACCGCAGATTTTCATTCAGACAAATGTCTTTTTCTATTCTACATACACAGGTTATTAAAAAAAAAACGTCAAAAATTATAAAAGTATTATCGCCGGTGATCAGCCCCAGTTGGATGGATATGTGTCAGAGTTGTTTTGGGGTTCTTTTTTTGCCTTTTTCCCCTATTGCTGCTACAGAGCCATGCTCCAATAAGTATCACCAAAGATCATGTGACATATTTCTAAATGCAATGATGATATTGATTTCAGTGCTATGGAGTTCAATTTCAGTGTGGGACTCTGTGACAGGGCTGATTTTTATGCTTTTTTTCATAACACATCACAGACACTATTATATTCTGCTATCAACCAGGCCTAAGAGAAACAGGCACTTGCAGTGTTGTTCATGAAAGTGAAGACCATGATAGGCAGAAAATAGAGAAATAGCCAATGAGACAACAGAGAATGTGATAGTGAAGTGGAACCTCCTGAAAACATACTGCACACATGTGGTTTTAAAGCATAAGGTTCCCTTAAGTCAATTAACGGATCCCAACTGCATTACAAAGTGTTTCAAAGAAATGGGTTATTTGGTGGTAAATGTTTTTATGCCTGCATGCCATATCCTGCAACTATGAAGGTATTTCCTGACTTGCCTTCCTTGCACCTGAAACTGGTGTGTGGACACAGAGCTGGCTGCCACTAAATCCAAGATCATTTCATCTGTTAAAAAGAAAAAACCATTATAGATTCTGTCACAAAGGGGAAAGATCCCACAGACATTTTATCACATTCAAAGGCTGAGTTTTGCCCCCCTCCCCCCCCCAAAAAAAAATTGCTATAAATATGTGGAAAATGTGAATTAAAAGTGTATGTGAACTTTGTTCGCCTTATCAAGTAGCATATAAAAAGTTACACAGTTTTTACATTGTGCACACTATTTCAATGTCCAAATATCCAGCTTTAAACAGACATATTTATTGACGTCATGTTTTGGTTTCAATATATAACCATTTTTTATGTCTTTTGGTCTAAAATGTCTGGGTCAGTTCCAGAAAAAAATAGTATATTTACAACTATTTCCAAAATATTAGGTGTACAAAAATATAGAGGTCTGTCTGCTGAGTAACATAAAACCTCAGACCATACCTGTGTTGTACAGTCTCAAATGTAAAAGGGATCTCCTCAGCAACATTGACTGAATGCAAGAGAAAAGTAGTCTCATGGCCAGTGCTCTCACTCTCTCTCTCTTTCTCTCTCTTACTCTTATAGGCCTTAGGCATCCTAACACAATTGAGCCAATGAAGTCAATGTGCATATACCTTCCTGGGAGAGGCTGGCATTGGCCGAGGCTGGTCGGTAGGGGCTGCTCCTTGCCAAGAGCACCTCACATGGATCAGATCCTGTCAAATTGATCATGATCATTTGTTTCAGATTTGTTATTGAATATTTGTCTAAAGACTGCTAAATCAAGAAGTGCCTTAAAAGAAATGTAAAACAATGACTTATGAATGAGGCATTTACTAAAAACCATATCTATCCAGAAAAAAAATTATTGTGTTTGCCAGAAAAAAACATTACCTTCACAGTCAATGCATAATTGTAACTATACAAACTATCTTTATTTACTTATTACATGTACATAACTAAACCAAAATATTATGTACTGTAGCATCTTTTATTACTATTATCAATCACTATGGTATTATTGTACAAACATTACATTCTTGTAGCATTAGTAAGAGTAGGGACCCCTGCATGGCTGATCATATAGAGCTTCCTAAGAAGAATTTATATTCGACTGACACCTGCAAACCAATTTGGTTGGTAGTAGTGGAATTAATATGGACACACAGTCCAGTCCAATCAGTCCAACTGAGCGACTGGGCCGCTCAGTTACATATATACAGTAGCCTACTATATATACTCATCCACTTTTGCTAAGGATCAAATTGAAAAAATAATCACTTTTGATACCTAGTTCATTTTAATTCAAATATACATCTGTATTTCATTCTTTTCTTCTTTTTGTTTACTGAATTACCTAACAGGAGTAGAAGGAATATGTGCCAGAATAATCAAGTGGATTGTGGGCCCTCCACACTGAAGAGGAAGAAAAAGAAAAAGAAGAAAGAAATGTGGTTATTTGTTTTTACCAAAGTTAGTGGGTTTTGGTTTTTTCCAATGTTTTGGCAATGTGATCCTTTGCAAAAGTCGATGGTATATATAGTATTAAAGAAGCCTTGATAACATTAGAAAAGAGAAAACATTACCTGCTGTCACACAGTCGACACCATGTATTGTGACAAGTGAACTTGACACCACCACAGAACTTGATGCCACCACCGCACCACCTCCCGCTGCAACAGACATACTGCATATGTAGCAAATAACTGCCTCAAAAATAAGCAGACAACACCCCCTCCCCCCCCCAAAAAAAAAAAAAAAAAAGAAATTGAGAAGAAAAAAAAAAATTTTCATACAAAATAAATTCCATGGTGTCTAAATGAGCGCCATACCTGCATTTTGCACAGCAGCTTTATGTGGCAAAGACTACATGAAATATTCAAGTGCTAGAACAAGCTTATGCTCAGTCTTAATCACAGACTGACTAAGACAGAGGGATTCTCACACTTAAATAACAAAACGCCAAAGCACAGTTTCTAATCTTATGTCTCTGTTCATAATATGACAGGTTCAAACTTGCTATGTTAGCCACAGTGAACACATTTCTGAGCCAATCAGCACCACATTTGGCACATAGCATCCAGACTGCAGCCCTAAGAGGTCCAGTGGAGACTTGACCCTAGGCAAAAAAAAAAAGCTTGAATATGCTATTGATCAATTAAAAAAAAAAAATAATAAAAAAGAAATCAAGTATTCATTACCTGTTGACACATATTCCTCTTTGGGTATCACTGGATTTCTTGACACCACAGTCTCTTGCTGAAACATACATGAAGCAAGTTTCTAAAAAAAAAAATCAAGAAAACCAATAGGCTGTAACAGTAACATAAACAAACAAACAATAAAACACACAATAAACAAGACAGAAAGATAATACATAAGTAAAGTGCTCAGCTGCAAAATTATTCAGTTTTTTTCTTAACACAGATACTGACCACAACCATGGAGTGCACACAGATTCTCTCTTTCTCTCCACCTCACCAACACATTGATTAAATCATTTGATCCAAATAACCCCCTCCTCCCCACTTCTCTCTCTGTCATCTCCAAAATTTCAAATATCTTTCACCTGCTGGAAAATATATTTTATCAATTATTGTACAGTCTTTCACCTCTTGAGAATGATTAATAGTTATCAATGAATGCACTAACAGTAATACATTAGTCTGCTCGTTTCATTGAGAAGACAATTTAGGAAGTATGTAAATCAACATTTTTGCTGATCTATACTGCTAGAGTAATATCACATGTAATAGGCCAAAGAATAGGGTTGTAATCTCTATAACATAGTGGGAGAAGACATTGTGACTACAATATATACTATCACAGAGTAGTCTATGTAATCACTTTGTTTTAAAGCGGAAACCATCAACACCTTGATATATCTACTGGACAAACATTGGTCACAGTATATCTAGTATCTACTCAACAAACTTTACCATAGAATGATTTAGGCCAGAAAAATTCTAAGCATGTTCATGGGAGCGACAAAATAACAGGCTAAAGGCTTCAAAGCATACAAGTACAAACTGAACCAATGCTATAAAACCAAACCTGAAATATGTGTGTATGTACTGTGTTTTCACAGCCTCAGTTCTACATCTTCACATCACACAAGCTTTTGCCTGAATGTTTTCTGGAAGCAGCATAAAATCATCAAATGTTGCTAACAATGAAAGGAAATGAAGTGTAAGGAGACTGACAGTGGGACAGAAAGAAGTAGTTATCACCCATGGGCTCCACAAAACTGAAAACATATCTATACTATCAACATACATGTGTTTGTGTAAGTGTATGTGTATGTGTATGTGCGTAGGCTATTTGTGATTCAGTTTAACATTTGAGTTCAACACTATTAACACAATAAAAGGTACAATACAGAGAAAAGCTGACAAGACAGGTGCCTCTGTTTCACTACATTGTAGTAGATGAATGAATAGTTGGAAAGAAAAAATAAAGAAAAGGCAAAATACTCACACTCTCAAGTCTAGGTGCTGCTTGAATCTGTTCCGTGCACTGAAAAAGACAAAAAAAAAATATATAATATCGATCATAAGACATTGTTTAGCACCCCACCCCCCAAAAAAAAACAACACACACACACACACAGGAAAATGCACTTTAGTATTAGCATGTAACATCATATAACTTGTTTTGTTTGAATTCCTTCAGATATTATAACTGTGCATATCAGTAGAGGAACACCTTCATTTTATACTGGAAAAAACATCATTAGTATCTATTAGTATAAATTAGTAGTAATAGTACAAAAAAAAAATCACAAACATTGGTAGTTTGACTACTTCACAATTCGTTTTGGAGGTAGTAATCCAATAATCCACACTCTAGAGCTACAGAAAGGGTATGATTTCAAGACTTACTATCAATTAGGACTAATGTTCTTCTACTTTGCAGGAATCATATTACACGCAAGACACGACACAATGACACATATACAGCCAGAGAGAGAGAGTCAGTCTCACTCTCAGTTACACACTGATCATTGATTACACTTTTACAGTGTCATGTTAGCCTGTCAAAAGAAAAAAAATAATATATGATGAAAGTTGTCACAGTCTGACATTAAACTGACTAGTGACACTGACAACAGTAACAGTTACACATTTCACACAAGGCACAGAATGACAGATGGACAGTAATACATATCACAAAGAACAGTAACTGACACCCAAATCATTAGCACAAACACTGAAATACACACAATTCCAGCGTACATGCTACATACCTGCAATGCCAGATGACAGTGCAGAGCCCTCACCCTGGATTGCGTTCACTAAGTCAGTGAATGGGTGGAGTTTCTGCGGAGGCCCACCCCCAGTCTTCGAAGCAGCAGCCTTCTGCCACAACACCTCCTTTAAATCTCTCCATTTGTTGCGCACCCCCGTCACTGTGCGCGCGCACGCTACGCCCAAGGCTGACACATCAGCTGCAACTCTCGCCCACGCTTCATTCTTTTTGCGGATCATGTTGCTAGTATTTATCCTACACAACAGAACTTGTCGGTCATCTCTAATGGCCTGCAAGAGGACAAGAACCTCCGCATCTGTAAAGCAGACGGCACGACGTTTGTGGTTATTCAAGACATGCGCAGAAAGAGGGAATCCCTCTTTTTATCTGACCTTCACCCTTTGCACTCTGGCCACCTCGCAGGTAGAAACCGAGACAAA
>JADBJO010003892.1:132500-149633 GCA_016801955.1 Conus betulinus | reverse complement strand
CGGGAGGGGCGACCGCGGAAGCAGCATTTCGGCGTGTGGTGTGTGTGTGTGGTGTGTGGGTGTGTGGTGTGTGGTTTGTCTGCGTGTGTGTGTGTGTGTAATCAGTGTATAGTTTGTTATAAGTATGCGAATATCCTGTTTTAATCTCCTTAGTCCATTTTCAAAATAACGCTGGTGGAAAAAAAAAAAAGTGTAAGTATTTCACGTTTATCCAGGCAATACGGGTGTGCATTTAATCCTATCTCGCCAATCCGTTGAAACTCACTGTCAGTAACATCTTTGAGAACTGATGCCCTACATTTCGTCAGACCCGCGTGTTCCATTCAGACTAAATCTGACCAGTTGTGTATTATGTGTGTTTTTTTTTTTCCACTTTCCGTCGATCCCAGTCCGGTGACCTAGATGAACACATAAACATGAGGGGGGGGGGGGGGGGGGGGGGGGCAACAATAAAAGAAACACAACAAAACACACCTGATGCGGTTGCTTGCTGTGTGTCACGGACACCCCATCGTGTTCGCTGTGTGTCGCCACATAAGCGCTCGTGATGGAGTTAAGCGCGCCGTTTATACAGAGCGCAAACGCGAACGCGTTTTTCGTCCTGGAATATTTTAGTCATTTATAGAGGAACCGTTCAAATAGAGTGCGAACGCGAACGCGAACAAATTTTTGTTCGCGCGAACATATGTTAGAGGAATCTTTCGCGCACCTTTCAATGCCAGTTGATTGCAGTATACGTCGCCGCCATTTTCCCCGCACTATTACCAAACATCATCACTGAGTCATAGTCAGGCAAAAGGCCCATACTGGGTTCAAGGCAAAAGGCCTACCGGTGGGCTTTTTGCCTCAAACACTAGGCGTTATGCCTCGCTTATTATTTATATGAAGTAGTTTCACTATATTCCTTACGATCACATACTTAAATAGCAAAAATCCCAAGCTGTACCATGCTTTTATGCCCCAAGTGGAACATAGGCCATAGTCACCAAACCACCAACTCCCTCTATTTAGGATATTTTTTTTACTTTTTCCTTGTGTACTGCACAGGGCTAAAATGCTATTAAATACCTTGGTTTGAAGATGCTTTCTGTTTCTATTACTGTTAATAAAACAAAAGTGTTTTGTTATTGTTTTCAGAAATGGTGACGAACTACAAGAGAAAGACGGAGAGGGGAAAATATGGGCATAGCATTTTGTCCGAAGCCTTGAGGGCAGTCAGCAACGGTGTTCTTTAATCCGAGCCAGCAAGGAGTACGGTGTGCCTGTTCGAACACTTCGTCGTCACAGGGACAAGAAGGTGCTTGAACCTGGGGTGTTGAATTTTCGGACGATACAGGAAGGCCCTTCCCACCGAGATAGAGTGCCAGCTGAAAGAGCATATTGTTAATATGCAAAGACGTCTGCATGGGCTGAGAGTGAAGGATCTACAGCGTCTTGCCTTTGAAATCGCTGAAAAGGCAGGCCTTCATCATCCTTTCAATAAAGAAACAAGATTTGGCTGGGACTGCCCGGTCCACAGCTTTCTCGATCGGCATAACCTTAGCATTCGGCAGCCACAAGCAACAAGCCTTTCCCGTGCAGTGGGGTTCAACAAGGAGCAAGTCCAGAATTTTTTTTCGCCTGTACAAAGAGCTCCTGGACAAGCATGAGTACCCACCCTCACGCATATTGGAATATGGACGAATCGGGACTCTCAACTGTGCAGAAACCTGGGAAGGTCATGGCTCCAAAGGGTGCTCGCCAAGTTGGGAAGGTGACCAGCGCTGAGCGTGGGTCTTTGGTAACATTTGTGTGTGCATGCAGCGCAGCAGGGGGTATTTTTTACCACCCATGTACATCTTTCCTCGAAAGAGAATGGTGGACTCACTGATGAAAGACGCCCCAACTCAAGCAGTAGGTTATGCAAGTCCAAGTGGCTGGACAGATTCTGACCTCTTTGTGAGGTGGCTGGAACATTTTGCGAAGTTTACCACAACACCTCATGTGACAACCCTCATCTCATTCTGCTGGATGGGCATCACAGCAGCCACAAAACACTGGGAGCTGTTGAATTCTGCAGAGAAAATGGCATAGAACTTCTGACACTGCCCGCCTCATAGCACACACAAGTTGCAGCAGACCACACAAGTTGCAGCCTCTGGACAGAAGTTATTTCAAGCCTCTCAAAACAGCCTTCAACACGGAGATGGACAGCTGGATGGTGGCAAATCCCGGCAAAGCGAGTCACATCCATGACATTGCTGGCCTGTCAGGAAAGGCCTTCATGAGAACAGCTCTTCCTGACAGGGCAATCCAGGGATTCAGGACATGTGGTCTCTGGCCATATGATCCAAACGTCTTCACTGACGTCGACTTTGAGCCAGCCTTGATGACTGAAGAAGATCTCCCAGAGGTCAGCCCCCCAACTGCCTGCAGCCCCTGCCCATGAGACTCCATCTCAGCAAGAAGATGCAAATGGTGGACCCTCCAGGAGTCAGAAACCAGCCAACTGACCGCACCCCTGACCAACAGGCTGCCAATGTAGAGACTCCAGCTCATCAGGCAGACGTTGAGGTCATTACAACATCAGGAGACGGCCGGTGCCTGTGTTTAGAAGTCTAGTGATAGGCTTGGACAGAAGGCTTCAAACTGCCCAAAGGGATGAGATGAGCATGGTGGCAACTGTTGAGCACAGTTCTGCATGCCCGTAGAGACTTGCAAGGCAGACGTGTCTCCGGGCACAGGTCATCTCATCCTCTTTTTCATGTGGGACAATTACGACGAATACAAAGATCTTGATGTTGAAACAATCAACGCAGATTTACCGCCTGGGATTCGCTTTGGTTCCATGGATGACGCATTTTCGCTTTGGTTCCATGGATGAACGCAATGGGTCGCCATGGCCGAACGCACTCAAAATCCCTACGTGGGTGAGCTTTGAAACTGTGGTGGCGACAAGCAAGGTCCTGGGGAAAAAAAACAATTGTGGTTTTGGTTTGGTGCGCAAACAGCATGGTGATGCCAAACCTACGGAGAAGATACCCTTTCCCAGACTGGTCGTCACAGTCCAGTCCAGTTCAGGAACATTGGCCAGAATGTTGGCCACTACGATTGTGTGGTGGACAGGTGTGATTTGACGAGCCCTCAAGGTCCTACATCACAAGCTGAGATCCCTGAGGCGTCTTCATTCTCACATCCACGCGCCCGCTGATTTCCACCCCAACCCCAGAGCAGCAGACCACACCCCCTGACCCCCCTCATCTTCCATTTGTCCCAACAAGAGCAGAGGACAGACCCCGAGGCCTCAACCCTCCAGAAAGAGAAAGAGATTGCAGAACTGATCCATAGATTTTCTCTCCACTCCCAAAGATCCAGTCCAAGAGACCGAGATCAAGGAAGGCAGAATCTGCAACAACAGTGTTGACTTCTTCTCTTCCCTTTAAAGCCAGGCTGGAAGAAAGGCACTCAAAACAGACTGTCCAAAAGACGCGACAAGAAAAGAAGGGCAAGCCAGGCAAGTCAAAGAAGAAGAGGAAGCGTCGTGAACCTGAAAAAGATTCAGATCAGGAAGAAGAGGAATGGCCGTGTCTGATATGTTGTGAGCCCTATCGCAACAGCAGACCCCGAGATGTGTGGGTGTGGGTCCAGTGCCAGAGATTTGTCTCCCATGGGCCCATGAGGAGTGCACCCAAGGAACGGCTCAATTCATCTGTCCAAATTGGATTCCGATGACTCTGAATAAGAAGAGACCTATGCCTACTTTTTTTTGCACTGGACTGTTTATTGTAGCCGAGTAGGTACTCAGCAAGTTCTCATTTTTTTTAACCTTTGGTACTGTATATAGGCTACAAGTGTTCAGATTTTAAAGTTCAACATAGGCCTACTTTGAATTTGCACTAGATGTTGCAATTACTTCCCTAGTCAAGTGTAACTCAGCAAATTTTTTAACTTTTATACAACATTTTGTTTCTTTTATCCTTTGTTATGAACTTTAAGAAGACTAAGAATTTAGATGTGCTGCATATGAAAAGAGGCAAGAAGACGCCCTCGCTTGTAAGGCAAAACGCCCATGGTGGGCGATTTGCCCGCTCTCAATAGGCCTCTTGCCCAGGGCATAGGGCAAGAAGGCCAAAAATAAAATTTTTGTTTTTTACCTGCTGTGTTTTTATCTTTTATGCTACCCAGATATGCTTGTGATATGTTATAGCCAAGGTACACCTCATCAATAGATCGCACCTATTTGGAGCTGCCTGTGACTTCAAATGGAGGAATGGTTGGAATTATTGCTTAAGGTGGGCTCCTTGCCCGCCTTTACCCTACGCCTGACCGTTCCAAGAAAAAACGCTAGTAGGCACTAGCGTCAGTCTACTTTGCTTGTGAAGTTTGGAGAAGAATGGACAAGACAATGGACAAGACAGAAGCCATGATTCTTAAAATTGAGAAGAATCATGTACTGTATGACAAAGCAGACAAAGCTTACAAAGACATCATGAAAAAAAGAGACATATGGAAAGCAATTGGACAGAAAGTTGGACTGACAGCTATGTGATTGAAATTAATTTGATTTTACCTGTTTCAACAATGTAAAAAAAAATAAATGTCTGCACGACTTTATTAATTAAACACGTTTTAACTTTCATGTCAGCAGTCTTCATAATGACACCATTTTAGCTCTGACAGAAATATATAATGGAATTATGATATTATAAAGTCTACGTCTCACACTGACAGATCTGATACACAGGAAGTACAATAAACACTGCATTAATGAATACAGGCAAATCTGTCTGTCTGTATGTTTGTCTATCTGTTCTTGTCATTAACGTCTAGGCAAGAGCTGTGAATGATATTATGCCAGTCGTTCTCTTGGGGTGATGGCCTTTCTTCCAATTAGTATCCTGTTTGCAAATGTCGTCTCCAATTAATTGCAAAATGTAGTCAAATTGCTCCTCAGTCATTCGAAAGTATTGCTGGAATTTTGCAGGATGAAAATGTAGTTCTTGTACGAGGTGGTGGTACTCTCCAAATTCACTTCTTCTCTGTAAAATTTCGTGCACTGACACACGCCTCTTTCTCTTCCTTCGTGTTTTTTTGCGTACAAATACAGTACTATGATCTCCTCCGTGTCTGACTCTACCTGCGCCATGATTCCAAAAGACCAAATTTTATCTCTCACAGCAAGAAAAAGACGAGCCGCCTCGAAAGCCGTCGACGGTTTTTTCCGCGTTCGGGTTCGTGCTCTATTTGAATGGCAAACTGCTCAAAAGTCGCGTTCGCGTTCGTGTTCGCGCTGGACGCGTTCGCGTTCGCGCTCTGTATAAACGGACCCTTAAGGGGGGAGATGCAGGTGTGCGCGTTTTCGTCCGAGGGCGCTTAAAATACACCACACGGCAGCTGAGACAATAGACAGAGCTGCAGACTGGGGCTCTGTGAAGATGTGTGTGGGAGCGGCGGTTGTGTTGCTGTGTGTGTTCGGCACCACATATATATATATATATAGATATATATATATATATATACCATCACTACATATACACCCACACACATATCCATATATATACACACACATCCCACAAACATATATACATATACATACATATTATATATATACACACAACCGCATACAGACATATACATACATATATATATATATATATACACATATACATCACCATACCACACCACACTACATATATAATATATATATATATATATAAATATGTGTATAGAAGAAGGACGGTATAGTAATAATAGTAGCGATAGTAATTATAACAAATAAGTAGAAGAAAAAGGAGATTAACTGTAATTAAAGGGGAGGGTGTGGGAGGGGAGTAGGGTAGTGTGTGTGTGTGGGGGGGGGGGGGGGGACAAGAGAAGGAGGAGAGGAGGGCTCATATGTCTCCATCCACTTGGGGGAAGGGGGGGGGGGGAAGGTTCATACCAATAGTGCTGTTGAGAAAGTAACACAATACTGTGGGATGATGTTTATTGTAACAGGTGCAATAGTGTGTTGGCGTTATGTGCAGATGTTGGTTGAGAAGAGATAGCAATGCTCAATGAGAAACAGGGTGTGATGTGTTACACACGCACACACACACACACACACACACACACACACACACACACACACGCCACACACACACACACACGCCCACAACACACACGCCACACACCACACACACAAAAAAAAAGGGGGGTGGGTGGGTGGTGGGGTGGTGGTGGGGGGGAGCCACATGCAAATGCACAGTATGATAGGGTGTAATAATTGTCACATATTCACACACGCACATACACATATATGTATTTGTATATTGTATGTATGATCCCATAGTGGTGTAGGGTGATGGTGATTTTTTGCAAAAGGAGTAGCAAAGATGGGTGGATGATGATCATGGTCAAGATGGGGGGATGATGATCATGGTCGAGATGGGTGGATCATGATAATGGTCAAGGGTGTAGGTGTTGTATGTGTGTGCTGTGTGTATATATATGAGTATATATGATAGTATTATTGTGTATGGATGTGTAGTAGTGTGTGTGTGTGTAATAGTATATTATGTATATGTATATATGTGTATATGTGTGTATATATATAGAAAAAAAAAAAAAAACCAACCTCCATTAATCAGTCACTGGTGGGTGATGATCATGTGAGATCAATAGAACCATAGGCAGATCTTCTTCTCCATTCACTTAGGCGGGAATCCTGAGGTATTTGTAAAGGCTGCAGCATGGTGAGGGTCCTCTAGTGGTCAGTAAAGTTCTACACCCATTGGTGTGGTGGCAGGCTAGGTTTCCACTTTTAGTGCCGCTGGGATGTGTACCATATGTACCACTGTATGTGTGTGTGTGTGTGTGTGTGTGGTGTGTGTGTGTGTGTGTGTGTGTGTGTGAGTGCATGCATCATGCATATGCGTGTGTGTGATACAGTGATGATTCCACATATGGCAACCATCACCATCAATCAGCTATTGATCATTTGCCCACTCCCTGCCCCCCCCCCCCCCCCCCAGCCCCACCCCCCCCAACGCCCATCCTCCCCCCCCCTCCCCCTCCCCCCTTTTTTTTTTTCAATTTTATTCAACCCACCCACCCCCAACTCTCCCCTCCCCTTTTTTTTTTTTTTTTTTTCTCCTACCCCCAACCGGCATCACTTCATCAATGCCACCACATTATTTCATTTATGACAATGGTTCACCACCCTACAGTACTGTAGATCTCCTCATCTCAATGATCACATCCAGCAGGTCATTGACCAATTCCTTTATTCCCCCATTGCCACTTATCACACTTGCCAATACACTACCCTACTCCTTTTACAAAAAATCACCATCACCCTACACCACTATGGATCACACCTACACCTTGACCATGATCATCATCCACCCATCTTTGAACACCCTCCCCCACTCCCCTACCGGCATTTTACACCAGCACCACAACATTATCCCACCTGTACAACAATTCTCATCATCCTACAGTACTGTTTATCTCATATGATCCATGATCATCACCCTCAGTCATCTACCCCCCCCCCCCCCCCTCCACCCTCTTTCCCCAACCTGCAACATTATACTAATGCCACCTTATTATTCCACTTACCATAATGACCTCCAGCCTTCAGCACTATTCATCTCACCCATGCCAGTGAGCATCACCCACTGTTATTGATTTTTCCTTTATACCCCAACTTACACCCATTGCTCCACACCACTACATTTTTTTCCACTTATACCACAATAATCATCATCCTATGGTACCACTGATCTAAAATGATCACCATTTATCAGTCACTGAAAATACTCCCATCCAGTGAACACCTTCATACTGCACTATGAAATGAAGAAGCTGACCAATTGACAAAGGAAGAGGACAGAAGCCCCAACTGTAAAAGGTAGCCTCCTTGAAATAAATCAGAAGTATCTCCATGGAGACAAATAGGAGGATGACTTGAACAGCACCCAGACTTCAACAAAGAGAGATCATACTACCAGATACCCAGATCAGACCAGTGAACATTGTGAGACCCAGGATGGGGCTCTCCTGACTTCAACATCACAGGTCCACTATATTCCACACCTGTGAGCAACCAATCTACCAATGTAGTACAACCCCAGAGACAGCGGAACATTCCCAGCCAAACTAGAAACCTAGCCTGCCAACTCACCAATGAGTGCAAAACCTCACTGACCATTGGGGGTCTTCACCATACAGCAGCCTCCATCAGTACCTCCAGGACTCCCCAAACGAAGAAGAAGACCATCATAGTGGGACTGAGAACAGGGTGCTCCAGACTGTCACATTACATCTCCACAATATACTATGAATGGAGAAGAAGTATCTGCCTATGGTTCTATTGATCTCACATGACCATCACCCACCCAGTGACTGATTAATGGAGGTGTTTTTTTTTTTGTCCCAAATAAACATATCACACAATACAATATACATATACATACATATACATATACACAACACACAACACATTACATACACAATACATATATACATACATACTCATATATATACCACACACATACACCTAACACCCTACACCTTGACCATTATCATGATCCACCCCATCTCGACCATGATCATCATCCACCCATCTTGACCATGATCATCATCCACCCATCATCTTTTACTCTCCTTTTGCAAAATCACCATCACCCTACACCACTATGGATCATACATACAATATACAAATACATATATGTGTATGTGCGTGTGTGAATATGTGACAATTATTACACACCATAATACTGCTTGCATGTGGCTTCCCCCCACCACCACCACCACCCCACCCCCCCCCCACCCCTTTTTTTTCTTGTGTGTGTGTGGGTGTGTGTGTGCTTGTGGCGTGTGAGTGTGTGCGTGCGCGCGCGGGGCGCGTGTGCGTGTGTGGTGTGTGTGTGTGTGTGTGGTGTGTGTGGTAACACATCACACCCTGTTTCTCATTGAGCATTGCTATCTCTTCTCAACCACATCTGCACATAACGCCAACCCCTATTGCACCTGTTACAATAAACATCATCCCACAGTTTTTCCCCACATTAGTTGTTTGTGTCTTTGTATTTGTCTGACTTATTCAGTTTAAAAGGCTGTGCCAGTCTTTGAATAAAGTTACGTGTTTAGGTTCCCTTTACGGGAGCAAAGACCTCTCCACTTGATTGACTGTTTATTGCTTACTGTTCCCTGCCATCATTTCATTTCCAATTTCGTTTTGATTAAATCGAGGTTTATTTGGATTTGTTTCTGTTCGTCTGTCTTGGGTTTGTCTTTGTTGATCTCCCTTGCATCCGTGGGTGGATCCTCAAGCGTAGGCTCAAAGAATTGCCCCCGACATGTTATACTAGGGTGCTATAATATACTGTCCTGTAGTTGGGCAGCAACTTTTCCTCCCCACACTTTCGTTGGGTTTTCCTTTACTACTCTTCGCTGGCTGCTGCGGGGGTGCTATTGGATCTTTGTGCACCCTTGGGTGCGAGAACACCACAGTATTATGACTGTTGGTGTGTCTCTATTTGACGCCAGGAGGCAGATCACCAGCCGTGTCTCTCTGATTGATTTTTCCCGACCCTCGCGGATCGAATGGCCTCGGAGCAGGCAATACAAATATATCTGCTTTTAAAAAGGGATTACGATGGTTTCCCTTATGCAGCCAGTGAAGAGTTTTTTCTAATTTCATGTTCCCGGGTGGTTGACATCTTCACCTCCTCCCCCTCCCACCTTTCCTTTAAGTTCACAATTTTTGCCAAATCGTTGACTATGATACAATTATTGTGGTTGGCCTGCGCTTTGTTTTCCCCCACTATTTAGATTGTTTTTTGCTTGTAATTGGTCGGACTTTATCAAGTTTACAAGAAGGCTGTGCGCAGTCTTGAAGAAAGTTACTGTTGGTTAGGTTTTCCTTACCGGAGCAAAGACTACCCCCCTTGTTTATTGCTTACGGGGTCCCTGCCTCATGTCATTTCCATTTCCCACAGTAATGGTTTTTTACGTTCTCAACAGCACTATTGTTATGGACTTCCCTCCCCCCCCTCCCCCAGTGTATGGAGACATATGAGTCCTTCTCGTGGGTCCCCCCACCACACCCACACTCTACCCTACTCCCCTCCCACGCCCTCCCCTTTACTTACATTAATCTCATTTTACGTTCTTCTCTTTTGGTTATAATTTACTATCACTACTATTATTACTATTACCGTGCCCCCCGTCTATATATACATATTCTATATGTGTGTGTGGTGTAATATATGTTAGGTATGTGCGTGTGTGTATATATATGGAATGGTGTTGTGTATAATATATTAATATGTGTGTAGGTATCCAGATGTATGTATGTTCACAAACCAGCTCCATATAGTATAGGGATGTAGGAGTCATGTGTGATGTGTAGATTTACACATGTACCGTTAGATATATATATCCCACCCCCCCCCCCCCCCCTTATCATCATTATCAATCCACCTTAACCAGCAACCGTCACATACTACCACACCACCCCACTAACTAACCACACCACCCCATCGCCTCACGTCATCCCCACCCTTCCCGCACCCCCCCCCCCCCCCCCCCCCAGCCCTCTGCCTCTCCCATAATCCCCTCTGTCATTCTTGCTGTCGGCCATTCTTCACAGCTACCCACAGGACATCATATAAGTCTCTGCTTCGTCTTATTTGTATTCCCTAAATGTGAAATGTGGAGCCTTTTTTTTTTTTTCACTTGAAGAAACCCAAGCGGTCGAAATGCATCGTGTCTTGGTCCTGTACTTTGATTCGTCAATGTCCTCCGCGCAACTAACCCCCCACTCCTAATTTTTTTTTTTTTCTCAAATTAATTTTTGCCCATAGCACCCATAGCAGCCAGCTTTAGTTGCACCACTGTAAAGCATTCTTTGTGTGTGTTGTGGTGTGTGTGTGTGTGTGGTGTGTGTGTGAGTTGGAGGTGTGTATGGTGTGGTGGGGGTGTTATCGGCATTCATGTTTTTAAATCGCTTAATCCTTTTTTTACTTTGTTTCTATTTGTGCGACATCGGTGCTCCAACCATTACTCTTGTTTCGTGTTGTTTGTTGTTTGTTTTTTGTTACCTGGTTTATATTGAGTTTTCTAAGCCCACATTCTGTTATCTGGCTTGAGGTATAATAGTTAACCTGGGCCTTCTGTGCGGTGGTCGTTTGGGCGGGGGGGCCATGGTTCGGTATCCACAACCGGGGATTTTCTCCCCTTAATTGTGGTTCGTTGCTCTGTAAAGCTCTGTGTCTTTTTTGTTGTGTGAAACGTTCGTCCTCGGCGGGATTTTGGGTCACTATTCCCTTACTAACCCGTGCCGGCCCAATACCCCCGCTATTCCAGGCCTAAGAGGTTGGACATCTCACGGGTTATCTTTATTTGATAATGTCCATGAAATCTCCGTCACCTCCTTAAACAGGTCCCCCCATCCAGTCCAAGTATTTGGTGGGGAGGAGAAAAAAAAACGGGGGGAGACGCTCGCAGCACAGAATAATATTGATTAGTATTCCACTACAATATCGAACGACTCGACAGTGATCACCCCCACAGACTGCTGGGCATTGCACGTCATTCATTCACCAATCCCTGCCAACATTACCGCTACTGCGAACGGATCTTAAACTGTACTGTTGATGGTATCTGGATTGAAAAAAAAAAAACTCCAAATCACCGCCATTAATCATCTGGACATTTCTATAGAAACACCCATCTTCCACATACGAATGGTATACCACTTCGTACAATGATGGATCGGGTCTGTCACTCAAAAAAAATCAAATCAACACTACTGCGAGAGGACTTTAATGTTGAGAGGGTAAAACAACCACCATCTTGGACAAGTACACTGTCACTTATACCACTCCATACGTTAGTACGAACCCCGACGAGAAGAACTAAAACAGCTGCGAACTCTTATGTATCATAGGGAACAGTAATTTCACCGATTTACTGAAAAAAAGTTTATAAACTCCCTTGTTGGTGTAAGGCACGTCACATATATATACAAACAACACAATCACCATATCAAGAGGCGATGGATCACCTGTGACACAAGCATGTGCGCGGGTGTGTATGTCCGTGAGCAAGCGGGAAAGTATAGATGCTGGAGTGTGGGTGTGTTTCTGTTTTATGTGTGCATGTCCTGGAACAGTGAGGAATAGAAATGTCTGGAATATGTCTAATCTTAATGATTTTTTAATGATAAATCACCTCTCTCTCTCTCTCTCTCTCTCTCCCTCTCTCTCTCTCTCTCATCTCTCTCTCTCTCTCTCTCATACGTGCACACATTTATGTATATATAATCAAGAGTGGCTGAGTGTGTACTTTATTTGCACTACCAAAGAGGTGTTACACGCATGTTTTATTGTTTGTAAGTAATTTTAATTTCCAGTGTCACGTTTGTAACTATAACATATGTATGTCTTAACTTTTAGGGCAGCGGTCACAATGGTAATTTCTCGTGTAACGAGAGATCAATAAAAGTTTTCTGAATCTGGGATCTGAATCTGAATTTCTCATCGACGTCAATGATGGCACGTCCTTTCTGGTACCAAACATTCCTCATCATCATAAAATATAACACGCGCCCGTTACATAAAAAAAGAGTTTAGGCATCCGCAGATGAACGCGTAGTTTACACCAGAATTGCTGCAAGAAAGGGTTCTACGGTGACCAACCTCAAGCAGCAAAGTTGTTTGACGCACTACAAAGAACACAGAGAAACTTTGTTTCAAAACGAAGTTGTAAAAGCAAACTAGACTACTTCAGTCCAATGATTACGCATGCAAGAGCCAAACAGCCTATGTGGAGGGCAAATAAACACTATCGTACACAACAAGCGTACAGATTCACAAAATTCAAAGATAAACATACCTCAGGACGAATTTAATACCCACTTACTGTCATTACCATATATCCTTACTCAGCTTCACAGACTACAAGAGCACCAAACGGATATACATGCCCGACTTCCTAATATCATTTGCAAACAAAAATTTGGATCCAGTAACTCACTAACTAAAATTCCTCTTCTAGCTGTACATGAAGTAGGAATGCACACAGCGCAGTTAAAGAACTAAAAAATCCATGGGTCCTGATAACATACCCGCATTCTTCTCAAAACTCGCTCTACCTGACATTGTTGAGTTTCGTTACATACATATATAATTCATCCATTGAAACTAATGTCTTCCCTAAAACGTTCAAAAATGCCAAGGCAAATGATCCCATTCCAAAGTCAAATGATTGTCGGATTCACATAATTTCAGACCTATATCCTTACTATCCATTCTATCCAAAACCCCTCGAAACACACACACACACACACACACACACACAACACACCACACACCACACACACACACACACCACACATCTCAGTTCATGGAGAAAAAACAATTTCACCCCATTCCAATCTGGATTCCGATCTACTCACTCCTGCCACCACAGCATTATCACGAATGTGTGTCTCGTGGCTGCCCCCTTCAAAACGAAAGGCACTCAACAGCAAGGTCAGAAGTCCGATTTACAACTCCACCTTCCCTCTCGAGCGCCAATAGTGGATATACCCGCCGAGGAACTGAGCGGTTTCGACAGCCTGCCAGAGACAACGAGGACAACGTCAAAGACAAAAGTCCTCAATCTTGTTCACAAGGCAAGGCGGATACACTGATAGACGGGTGCCTGTCTTCTAAAAAAAAAAAAAAAAAAGACCCCCGGGCAGGAAATATAATGGATGATCTGGACGATTTGGTTAAAACTGGTTTTCACACTGTAGCTTTCAGCTTCCTTGGACTGCGACATTTGCTGGTGTCAGTACCTTGGGGGGGAGGGGGTGGGGGGGGTTTCCCGGGAACTCTGTGGATTTTCGGGACACCATCCCTGCTTTTAAACCTTGTATGGGCTGTTCTGAGTGTTTAATGTAATCCTCTTCATTCTTATTATCTTGTGTGCAGAGCTTACAGGCTAAATCTACTTCTTTTGAGTTTCCAACTAAAGCGTAAAATTTGACTACCAAAATGTTGATTATATTTCTTCAAGGGCGACAGAAAGATCTACACATTTGACATAGAGTTGCTTTAAACATTATCTGGTTAAGTTTCAACAATTTACTAACTTTTATCATTACTGCCGCAAGCAAATGACTGACGTTTGTCATCATCTGCCAGCGGTAGAACTGAGGCAAAAGAGGTCCCAAAAGATGCTAGTCGTTACAGTATTGATCGGAGCGGTCAGTTTATGGAAAAATCCATTTACAGAATTTGGTTAATCTGTTACACTGCTTAACAATAAACACTTACCTAATTAAAGGTCAGGTTGGAGTAGCAGAGACTGTTTAAGGAGAACTGAGTGACCATGAAGTTCTACTTATCTAACACTGGGTTTTGCACCATATTGTTATTAGCGACAATTCCTTGTTCAACAAAGTCTTTAACAACGATGTTTTCGCTTGGTCGTGTCCATGCACCATCAGAGAGGGTCTCTATGCAGTAATGTTGAACTGTTTTGATATAGAGAAGACACTTTAATTGATCTACGGACTAGGCATAAGGGTCATTATGTTGTATTGATGGGAGATTACAATGCGCATTCAACGTGTAGATAACTGTGTTGCTCAGACGATGGGCACACCTCTCTTTTTATAGTGAACGGGTGTTTAATGTTGATTTACATGAACACCCACCAAAGATAACTCCAAGGCAAACATCTGCCAAATAATGATGGTTTTCACTTATGATCTAGCGAAGCACAGTCACTTAGCATTTCTATCGGAAGACCAGGTCAGGACGCCGTGTTGGGAAATGTACACAAAAAACTATCGGTTCCAGTACTGTTATTGTGTACTGGATCGCCTTTCCTGATTCCTATGGTCAGTAATTCTCACGTTGGCTGCTTTGATGTCAAGTTGTCATATGTACATTGCCCGATAATTCTTGATTAAAGACAACCGATGAATTTCGCGATGGTATGCAAAATTTTTGGCGTCAAAAAGTAAATGAAAATTATTTTTATAGCGTGCAGAAAGAAAAGATTCCAGTACGTTCTTCTAAGGCGGACCCAAATAAAAGCTGTCTGTTTTTACATGCTTTAGCAACAAGTGGTGTCGACGAAGTTTAAAATATGTTGTATAGTGACGGTACTCCAATTGGTGATACCACCGTAATTCAGTTTAATTACTATGTTTAAGAGATTTAGGGCAATGAAATTGTGATGTTTTCGGAAAAGTGATTTTTTTTTTAATATCTATTCTTACTAATTAAAAATATTCTGACTCATTTTTCTTTAAAGAGACACTGGTTTTTATCCCATCTATATTTTGATCAAATGTAGTCTTTTTTTTTTAATTCGTCTTTGGTCAGGTATTGCATCATACCATCTATAGATAAATACTCTGCTCGGATGTATAGTTTTAAGTTTAATTTACGTGTCCACGGGATCTGGATTCCCACCCCCACCCCCCACCCCCACCCCACCCCCGATTGAATTTGTAAAGGGGATAGTAACTGAAAGACAGCATTGCTGCGTTCGTACAACAGTTTTTTTATCATGGGAAGAGCTTGCAGGAACACACAAAGTCATTTCAAGATAATTGCAAACGCTTATGTCAAAAGCATACAAAATAATAGAAAGCGTTGATATTACAAACAACTGTAATATCCATATGTCGAAATTGTGTAAAGTAGTTGTGAGTGTTAATATTTGCAGACACAATGAGATACGTATGTCGAAAGCCGTTCAAAGAGACACTTCAAAATTCATTTCGAAGAGAAAAACTAATAGAATATACTTCCTGACACATATATTGTCAAACATGTTGTGTGTGTGTGTGTGTGTGTGTGTGTGTGTGTGTGTGTGTGTGTGTGTGTGGTTGCTTTTGTGCGTGTGGGCGCGCGCGCTTGCGATCGTGTGTGTGTGTGTGTGTGTGTGTGTGTGTGTGTGTGTGTGTGTGTGTGTGTGTGTGTGGTGTGAAAGAAAGAGAAAGGGGGGGGGGGAGGATGAGAGAGACACAGAGAGAGAGAGGGAGGGAGAGAGAGAGAATGTGTGTGTGTGTTTGCGTGTGCATGTGTGCGTGCGTGCGTGCGTGCGTGCGTGCGTGCGTGTATATGTTGTGTGTGTGCGTGCGTGCGTGCGTGCGTGCGTGCGTGCGTGCGTGCGTGTGTGTGTGTGTGTGTGTGGTGTGTGTGTGTGTGTGTGTGTGCGCGCGCGTGCATGCGACACTGTACAAAACCGTTCGCAGACATTATGATAAGGTGCATTCCCTATCAACTCGCCGGCTCGTGGAATGCTCTTTGTCAGTCAACTCCTTAGGAATTCTTGGTTAATATCTGACAGGTCTTCTATTTCTATTGCAGTCCGAATTTACCTTCGTGTCTTGTGTATGTTTTCCCAACCCGTTTAAGGTCGATCCAGATTATGTGACTTTCGACACAGAAGAAAACAAAAATAGATAAACAAGTAATACAGAGCGCAAACACGATCACATCCCCTGGATTTCCTTGTCGGAGGGGGGGGGGGGGTGAGTATAGGGGGGGGGGGGGGGTGTCACGGAAATCCGTGAGTATGCTCCGCGTTCCGTCACACCCAGCACTTGATTTGCGCCGCAGGGAGATGAGAAGTGCATAGCGCGTGTGGGCTGGGTCTCGCTGTGGCAGCTTTATGAATACTGGCGCTGCTTCGGCCATACACTCACACAGAACACAGGCAGAGGCTTTTAGGGGCTTCGAAGAAGATGATGGCTGGAGCGGCATTTGTGTTGTTGTTGTTGTACGGTGTGCCTTTGGGCATCGTTTCAGGTATTGGGAACTCCTCTCTCTCTCTCTCTCTCTCTCTCGTTTCTCTCTCTCCTCACTCTCTCTCTCTCTCTCTCTCTGTGTGTGTGTGTGTGTGTGTGTGTGTTGTGTGTGTGTGTGTGTCCGAGTGTATGTCTATTTGTCTCACTGTCTGTCCTGTCTGTCTCTGTTTGTCTGTCTGTCTGCTCTCTCTCTCTCTCTCCTCTCCGCCTCTCTCCTCTCTCTCTCCTCTCGCTCTCTCCTCTCTCTCTCTCTCTCTCTCTCGTCTCTGAATTTATGATGTTTATTTCATATGAAAAGACAGACCAGGTACCCGGTCGGCGGTCCTGATAATCTGGATGGACATTTTCTT
>JADBJO010003892.1:125000-127500 GCA_016801955.1 Conus betulinus | reverse complement strand
GAAACTGGGGCTGTTACATCCATGGGAACGCTCCAGTGGAGGTTCTGCCGCGTGACAGCCAGTGGCCATCACACAAGAGCATCTACCAGGGAGTAGTTAAGTGCCTTGACGTCTTTATGGAATGCCCTGTGTGTGTGTCTGCACGCTATGTGTACACAGCGCTGGCTTCCAGAGGCGGTGCAAGATTGCTTTTCAGCTGGTTAGCTCGCAGTTAGGGACCACCACTTCTCTTCTCTGGGTTCTACCCACAAACTTCGGGTGTGTCCTCTTTTTCGTCTTCTTTCTGATGGTTATGATCATGATAGGTCTCATGAAGACTAAGTTGACAATGACTGTGCAGAAAAGTGTTGATACTTGCTGTATAGTGGTGGTGGTGTGGTGGTGGGTGGTGGTGGTGGGTGGTGGGAGGACAGAAGCGACGACCTTGACCAACGGTAACGAAGCTCACTGAAACTGGTGATAATGACGACGACGACGACGACGACAACAGCGATGACTGATGCTGATTGACGACGACGACCGATGGTGACAACAGGGAGGAGTTCCAGCTGTGCCGGAAGGTGTGGTCCAGGTACTGATGCAGTCAGCCGTGTCAGTGCAACACCTTCTGCCAGGACTATGACGACTGTTGCCACGACTACCTCTATTACTGTGGTCCAGGCTCTTCTCTTTCTGTCCTGTCTGTCTGGTTGCTGTCTTTCTGTTCCTTTCTGTCTCTCTGTCTTTGTCTCTGTCTGTCTGATGTTTGTCTATCTTCTGTCTGTCTGTCTCTCCTCTGTCTGTCTGTCTGTCCTGTCTCCTCCGTCTCTCTCTCTCCTCTCTCTCTCTCTCGTCCTGCTCCATCTCCTCTTCATCCTCTCTCTCTGTCTCTCTCTCTCTCTCTCTCTCTCTCTTCTCCTCTCTCTCTCTCCATCTTGCTCTCCTCTCTCCATCTACTCTCTTCTGAGGCTTCTCTCTGTCCTCTCCCGCCTCTGAGTTTCCTCTCTCAACCATCTGCTCTCTCTCTCTTCCTCCTCTCTCTCTCTCTCTCCCTCTCTCTCTCTCCTCTCTCTCTCTGATGGGGATTGGAGGCATTTGAATGTAATATCAATCTGCAAACGACTTGCCCAAAAAAATTCATGTCTGTCTATGCCATTTAAACAAAATCTTCCCGCAGTTTATTGTGTCCTGTTCCAAATTTCGTTCCATTAATGATTAAAGTATATAACACAATAGTCAGGTGGGAGTCTTGTCCAATGTTTGGCCTTTAGATCTTGTAGGTATTGAGAAATTGTCAATAGTCTGCATGTTGGTGTTTGGCCTTAGCATCTCGTAGTCATAGACACATCGTCAATGTCTGCATGTTGCTATCATGTTTGTAAACATCTGGTTGACCAATAATCAAACACTGACCTCGCTGACTGGTTGATGGGTTGTACGGACAGAGGCCACGTGCAGTGGACAGTGTGGGTCAGGACTGGACATTGACCGGCCCTGTCAGTGCAACAGCCACTGTGTCACACATGAAGACTGCTGTGCCGACTACCAGGACCTCTGTGTCGGTGGCGGGGATAAGTCTGTTTCGTGGTTGATTTGTTGATTGATTGGAGCGACTGATGAACAGACTGGTTTAGCTGATCAACTTCTGCTCATCAGCTGACTGGTTCAGCTGATCGACTGATTGGTTTAACTGATCAGCTGACTGGTTCAGCTGATCAACTGACTGGTTCAACTGATCAGCTGACTGGTTCGGCTCATTAACTGACTGGTTCGCGTAATCAGCTGGCTGCTTTAGCTAATCGATGACTGGTGCAACTGATCAACTGACTGGTTCAGATAATCAGTCAAGCGTTTCAAATACTCAACTGACTAGTTCAGCTAATCAATTTAGTGTTTCAAACGATCAACTGACTGGTTGAGCTCATAAACTGATTTGTTCAACCGATCAACTGACTGCTTATGTTTATTATATCCACGTTAACTGTTTTTGGTGTTTTTTTTTCAAACTTTCCTTCCTTTCGTTCACCAGACAACATACTAGTATGTTGTTAATTAACCAGTGTAAGGGTTAACAGTCTTTTAAATTTCCACATTCTAAGACGAATGGACTTTTCGTGGTGTGACAGAGGTTGAACACTTGAAATTTTTAAAGTGGCCATAGCAAATGGACTTTTCCAGACAGAAATATGAGCAGTCTATAATTTGTGGCCTTCCATTACATGGATAGGAAAGTGTGAAGTGACAGCTGTTTTCCTAGCTGGTAACGGATCTTCGGTTGAAAACTGATCAAGCGACCGGTTAAGCTAATCAAGCGAGTCCTTCAACTTATCCGCTGACTGGTTCAACTGATCAACTGACCGGCTCTCGCCATCTGCCTTGTTCAGCTGATCACCTGAGTGACTCAGCTAGCTGAATGACCGTTTCACGCTCCGTGGTTCATAAAGCCCAGTGCTCTCATCTCTCCATGTCCATCCATGGCCTGGCCGAGGTCAGTTCGTAACAAAAGTCCACGATGTGACAA
>JADBJO010003892.1:102500-117500 GCA_016801955.1 Conus betulinus | reverse complement strand
TTGGTCTGCTTTGCGCTAGCTTTCTGATTTTAAATGATTGTAAGATTAGTAGTGCTGTTGCATTTGTCGGTTTGCTTCTGATATTTCAACAAAAATAAAAAAAAATGTAAACCTTTATCAATTGTGTTCGTATCCAATCCGTAGCCTGCGGTGTAATATAATCATGTGATCGCTCTTTATGTCATCGACGTGTCCCCTTACATATTTTTTCTCATCTCCCTCCCCACTCCCCCTCCCCCCCCCTTCTCTCTCTTCCTTTCATCCATGGTAGCTGCCCACACCTTTCTATATTCCAGTTTCTTTCCTTTCCCTTCTCTCACGTACTAATTAGAAATCCATGCTGGATGAATTACTACATGAAATATATATATATATATATATATATATATATGTGTGTGTGTGTGTGTGTGTGTGTGTGTGTGTGAAAGAGAGAGAGAGAGAGAGAGAGAGAGATGCCTTTTAAAGCTTAAACACTAGGATATGTAAAGCAATATAAGACGAGGAGTTCAGGCAACCTAGAACAACAATAACAGGTTAACCATGATTTATACACAGGGAAGTACTGGCTTATAAATTACACAAATCCCACCCCCACGCCCACCCCCCCACACCCCCCCACCCCCCCCCACCCCCCACCCCCCAAAAATCCCCAAAATATCATTTAAAACAATCCAGTTCTTGGTCAAACTGGAGCATCGACGTTGCCCAAGTATTAAAAATGTTGCGAGTTCTAGGCTGAGAGAGAGAGAGAGAGAGAGAGAGAGAGAGAGAGAGAGAGAGATGGAAAGGGGGGATGGGAGAAGATAAAACAGCAGACGAGAGAGAGAAAAAGAGAGGGGGGGGGCGGAAGCAAAGACACATCCACATAATATACACGTCAGAGAACAGAGGACAGAGGTCATCCAGAAATTACCCCGAGGCTAATTCATATTGATCCATAGGGTTTGAGTAAGCATGTGCGTGTAATTATATGCCAGAATTCACACACACACACACACACACACACACACACAACACACAACAACAACAACAACAACAACACAGCAACAACAACAACAACAACAACCTTGTGTTTTTACTTTTTGTGTGAGCAGATCACACTGAAAATTAGGTTTCGTATCATATGGAAGCAATAAACAATAATTATCATACTTTCACTACGCACTTGCACACAATATCACGCGCGCATGTGTGTGTGTGTGTGTGTGTGTGTGTGTGTGTGTCCTTTAATTTACTGTCTATCCACGTTATGTAATACATGAAATACCACTCCATAGTTACGCACAAAACGCCCTCCTCTCCCAGTTTAGCTCCCGAGGGGCAGTCTGGAATCTGCCCCATATTGCCCCCTCCTCCTACCCCCTCCCCCCTCCCCTCCCCTCTCCAGGAGTTAATCTGGGGCAGGATCAGCATGGAAACTTATCCCCCCCCGCCCCCCCCCCCCCCCCCCCCCCCCCCCCCCCCCCCCCCCCCCCCCCCCCCCCCCCCCCCCCCCCCCCCGCTTCCCTTGCGCCTTTACGATGTAATTAGGGTTCTGAAGCTTGATGGGGCAATAAACATCATCATCTTCAGTTTCTGTGGATCAGATTAATGAGGGAAGAGCCCAGTGCTCTTCCACGAAGCTGATGTTCATCAGGACAAGAATCCCCCCCCCCCCCCTCCCCTCCCAACTTCTTCACACACACACACACACACACACACGGTTAAACCATTCCCTTAATTAAGGGGAAGGAATCGATCAGAGGGTTACCTTTCTTTGGCTCAACGTATGCTTGCATGACGAGGGAGGTGCTCGACTCATTTCCAGACAGTTAATTAGGGATATAAATAGAATGACACCACCACCCCCACCCGTCCCTTTCCCCACACCTCCCCCACATGCATACTGTGATGCAATAGGTAACCGGCGTGATGTTTTCCAAGGTCCTGAAACATCACCACATCCATGTCCCTTGGGTCGGCACGATGGGTATGGTGCTGGGTATGCTACATTCTCTCATGGGCATTTGATTTGGGATAGAAAGAACTACACTAGGACAAGGGGGAGAGTGCAGGAGATGTTTTTCTCTACACCAGAGGATCATGCTTCAGAGTAACGGTGCCAGATTAAACCTCGCCTTCAACATGACACGAGATGGTCCCAGTATTTTAAAATCAGTATTTTAAAGGGTTCAGTTTTTGTCCAATTTTGTGTAAACCTCAACATAAAAAGTCAGTATTTAAAACGCTCAGTGTGTGATGTGATTGTACAAATTTTCTTCAAGAAGTAACCTCAACGTAAAAGTCAGTCTTTAAAGCGCTCAGTATGAAGTTATTGTAGTGGTAGTAGTGGGCCACCATCGGTCGTAGCTGACTACGGATAGAGTATAACCAACCTAAGATTTAGCTCTCTCTCTCTCCCGGCTGTCTGCTCGACCCTAGCAGCATCGCCTGTGGCTGTAGAGACCGATGCGAGAGTGGCAGTCTTTGTCGCAGCGGTCACATCTGTCTGTTGACACTGGTTTGTTGGCTGTCATCCCCTTTCTGCAGGCTCGCTTTTTTCTGCTGCAGCAGCTGTCAGTTTGTCTTCGCCAGTCAGCAGCTGTTTTGTTTTGTTTTGTTTTGTTTAGAGTGCTTCTCCAGCTGCTGCGGTTCGCTTCTCCAGCTGTATCCTTGGGCCAAATCTTCTCTTGTTGGCATTAAATCCAAAGGTTCTCGATGTGTTTGAGTCAGTTCTGTGAAGGAAACGGCATTTTCTCTCTCACTCTGTTGGAAAAGGAGGTGGAAACAATTCCAATACAAGTTTAAGGACGTTAAGGTTTATTTAAAGAGAATTGTACAATTACTTCATACTGAACGCTTGAAATACTGACTTTCACGTTGAGGTTATTTACAGAAAATTGTACAACCACTTCAGCGACTGAACTGCAGTCGTTGATGGACCGCCGACTATCAGCCTAAAGAAGACACATATCCTGGGTCAAGACACGCCGTCACCACCAGCCAACAACACCATTGATGACTATGAGCTTGATAACCATCCATCAGTTCACTTCCCTTGGGTCCACCATCACCGATATCTTCTCCCTTGACACTGAGATCGACAAGAGGATTGGCAAGGCAGCCACAACACTTGCTCGCCTCACACAAAGAGTGTGAACAAATCAAATCCCAAGCTGACCACAAAGACAAAGATGGCTGTGTATAACGCCTGCGTTCTCAGCACCTTGCTGTATGGCAGTGTGACCTGGACCACGCATGCTCGCCACGAGAAAAGGCTCCATCCCTTCCGCCTTAGAAGCCTCCGACATATACTCGGCATCTCCTAGCAGACAGGGTGACCATCACCGACGTCCAGTCTCGTGCTGGCCTCCCTACCATGTACACCCTGCTGAGACAGCATCGGCTGCGTTGGCTGGGCCAAGTTCGCCGTATGGAGGATGGTCGCATCCCAAAAATGCAGAGCTTGCCGCAGGGCAGAGAAGAGCATTGACTGCCCACAGCTGAGATACAAAAATGTTTGCAAAAGAGACATGAAGGCGCTTGAGATCAACACCGAGTCCTGGAATGATCTTTCAGCGAACCGCAACAGCTGGAGAAGCACTCTAAACAAAACAAAACACAAAACAAAACAAACAAAACAAAACAAACAAAAAAAACAGCTGCTGACTGGCGAAGACAAACTGACAGCTGCTGCAGCAGAAAAGCGAGCCTGCAGAATCAACTTGCCCTATGTGTGCTGATGACTACCTTTTTCTTTTACATTTCAGTGTCAGCATTTCAAAAAAATACCAGAACACATCGTTTCTGTTTTAAACTCGATAAAGCTGAAAAAAGCAAAGCATCTTTGGCGTTCTGTCATCAAAAGATGTAGTATTTACATTGCCTTTCCCACATTTTCAAAGAAAAACTGTGACAAAAACTGACAAGTCTCAATTTCAGTTTTGGCTAAACTGACTGCATGGGTATTCAGGGTCCCTGTCAAGGTCGTCACAATGCAAAGAAATAATAAGGAGAAGAAAGAAGGCATGCCACGAGGAACAAAAGTATGAAATTATCTGCAGTATATTATAAGACAGTGAAAAAGAAAGAAAGAAAATAGCTCCCAGAATGTGAACATATACATACATATGTATCCCTACTGGTTTTATTTATTCAAGATTTAGTTTATTTATCAAAGCTATGAGAAATCACACTATGGTGATGTTAATTTTTTTTAAAGAACAACAACAAAGAAAAGATCAATGGATAAAGACAAAAAATTAACGTTGAATTTTGGATAACATGAGAAAGCAAATTTAAGACAAAGACTTTGGAGGAAAACTGTATACCACAACTGATTAAGAAAACAGTTGAATACGTCACACGATGATCCACAGCCCCAGACTAAAAGATGCTGGTTGTTTGATATCCAAAAGCAAGCAGGCACAGGCACTGATTCATAATTCTTCTGCACACATCGGAATACAAACCTTCTCTCTCTCTCTCTCTCTCTCTCTCTCTCTCTCTCTCTCTCTCTCTCTCTCTCTCCTGTGAGTCAGTTAATGTTGTTCCCACGTTAGAATTCCATAATGACAGTGATGCGGACAAACAAAGTTTTAATGGAGATTATGTAGATGTTTCTGATACCGAAAGACAAAAAGACAGTAACTACGACACAGACTCCAACTCAACGTGAAACCGAAGCCTTTGTCGCAGAAGCAGACATGTGTACGATAGATAATAGCTGTGATTGTGAGGATTCCTTGATCTGAGTATGTCAACGACAGCATATGCGGACAATAATACAATAAGAGACGTTGTGACATGTTTGGAAGTAACAACACGGATAATGAATGACCAGTTGCGTTCCTTGAAGGCAGAACTGATGCTAGAGGCCGCGCGACACGTAACACAGAGGGCGAAACCCGAAATCCTGGCGATCCATTGCGACTGCTGCATTGTGGCATCGCAGTTGTTCATGAACGTTTTGAGAATGTGACTGTTAGTAATGTTCGGTGTTGATAACTGAATTCGATGCTTTTCCGTGATCTGGATTCCTCGTCACGACGACGATCTTTCCCGTTATGAGAGAAGACAGATTGTGCACGACACGCCACGTTAAGGATGAACTATATTTTCTTGATGACTGCAAATTATTTAACCAACAACGTTATGACCTGATGACAGGGGTCACAAAAAAAACCGATTTTCCACCACAGACTTAAATGACCAAACCCTCGTAGCTCATATTATTGGACTGCTTCCAACCTGTATTTGCCCGGTATATCCTGTTGTATTTTTCTATTTGGAGACGGAAAATTTAATCAGACCCTGATACACACTATGCTTTTTCTTTCTGCTACTACTGTATGTTGCAATATGTGCCTACGATTTAATTAGTTTAATTGAATGTCTTAACCTGATCATCTGTGCCCACAAAAAACTCTGGTTTTCATATGGCCATAAACTATGTTTTATTCTTGTCCTTGTTCTTGTTCACACACACACACACACACACACACACACACACACACACACACACAGAGAGAGAGAGAGAGAGAGAGAGAGAGAGCAAAAGGCAAATCACAATTTAAACAAAAAATCAAGTCAAATATATCCTTATACATGATCTCCAAAGACAAAACAAAATGAAAAAATGGCCTTGAATGGGTTTATTTAACATATAGGCAATGTGTTAATCCCTGAACAGAAGCCGTTTGGTAAGTCATATTTAAAGGCAACATATTTACCATCTACAGAAGCAGCATGTGAACTCATGTTCCAAGGCTATACCATATCCCTGTGCGAAGGCAACATATTAACTCATGTTTAAAGGCAACATGGGGACTCAATGTACAAAGACTACATGCTAACGCATGTACGAAGGCAACATATTAACCTGTCTTCAAAGGCAACATGTTCACCCATCCATAGACGCAGCATGTTAACTCACATCGGCAAAACTGTATCCCTGTGCGAAAGCAACACATTAACCCGTGTTAAAAGGCAATATGTGAACTCAACGTACAAAAGCAGTATTCTGATTTGTGGGCAGACTTAACGTAGTAAACCGTGTACAAAGGCAACCTGTTAAACTCATGCACAAAGCCAACACATGAAGCCATGCATAAAACACGTTAACCTATGTTCAAGAGCAACGTGTTATTTAATGCACAAAAGCAACATGTTCCCTCAAACGTAGCATGTTGCAACATGTAAATTCATGCACAAACGCAACAGATGTTAACCATATGCAAACGCTACGTATGTTAACTTATGTACCAGGGAAACGTTAAACCAAACATAACAGAACCATGTATGAAGGCAAGTTATATCAACTCGTAAACAAAGGCGACATATGTTAACCATGTACAAAGGCAACATATCGACCCATAAACAAAAGTAGTAACATATGTTGACAGATCTACAGAGTCAACGACCCAAAATATTTACAAAGACGGTATGATTACCCATGTAAAAAGACAGCATCATATTAGGTTAAACCATGAACCAAAGCAAGACGACAACCCGAACATAAAGCAAATGAGGCAAACGCTGGGATCACTGCAACGTTCATTTAAATATCTGTGTTGTAATTCACTTATTTTCTTCTTTTACCCCGCCAGTTCTCATGTGAATATGATAACCCATTGGAAGTAATAAACACAGCCAATATGGAGGCTGACCTCAAAAGCGGGGTTATTTTATGACAGTTTTGTACGGCTCTACATGAAACTAAAATTTAGTTTTTTTTTTGTTTCATCTTTCGTGTCCATTCAAGTGGCATTACTCCAACTCCCCTCACTAGTTATCTCGTGGTTCAGAGATTTGTTTCACAAACGCTTTTCAGAGGTGTATTTGAAGCTGAGACATGTACCCGAGTGGTGTATTTGAGAGATGTAGAGGACAGGTTTATTTAAGAGGTGCATTTGTAAAACATATAGTTGAGAAGTGTAAAAATGAGTGATGCACTTTAGAGGTACACTTTTTAGATGTGTAGTTTTTGAGAGGTGTAGTATTGAGCTTATTTGACAGATAGTTCTTGAGAGGTGCAGCTGAGAGTAGATGAAATATGTCCTCAAGAGGAATGAGGTGTGTAACCAAGAGGTGGACTTCAGAAGCGTAGTTGAGAGGTGTATCGGACGTGGACAGCGAGGTAGCGTTCAGTTTATTTTGGAGGCTTTTTCCGGCCCAGGACGAAGGTCACAATGAAGCAGATGCCCCCCACCAGTGCCAGAGCGGAAGCAGCAGTGATGACGTAGAACGAGTAGCCGAAGTCGTTGCTGCCGGAGTCGATGAGGAGGAAGATGATGAACCCGCTGACGATGCTGGCAACTGCAGACATACATATTAGCAAGACTCTGTCGTCATTGTTATCATCATGATTGGTCAGTGTAATGATCATAGTCACGCACACACGCGCACGTGCACGTGCGTGCGTGCGTGTGTGTGTGTGTGAGTGAGACAATTAAAAAGTGAAGAATTTGTTGAAGATTCACGTACCCGTATAATAGACACTTCATTCCATATGCACCAGTTTACGGGCTAGTATGCATACCTTGAAGGGTGTATGCCTTAAACAAGTTCGCATCCACGTTACAGACTACCGTGTCTGTTTAAGAAGCCTGCACACTTCATATCACGTCCCCCACTCTACGGACCTGCCCTCCACATCTTTCAGAGCATATCCCTTTAACAATTGTACATCTACACCACAGACCATTGTATGTTGTTGAACGAGCTGTCACTACTTTATGTTTTCTACTTTAATAACCAGTCTACAACACTTTGAGGACGGATCCCTTTAACAAGTTTGAATGTACATTACGTACCACTGTATCTCTTTAAACAAGCCCACAGACTGCGTTTTGAGTTCAATACCTACGAACTAGACTTCACAACTTCGAAGGCAGATCCCGTGAACAGGTTTATATCTGCGTCACGCTCAACGCTGCTTCTTAACAAAGTAACGCACTCCAGTTCATGCCAGTTGTTTAACGGTCCAGCTTACACAAATTGCACAGCATGATCTTTTCGCAAGATTGTCTCCATTCTACGCATTTCATGTCAGATCCACGTGGCGCAGCCTTCACTACTTCGTTCGTCGTTCGTTCGTTCGTTCGTTGGTGAGTTTTACGTCCTATTGGTTCGAGCCCCTTAAGGACACGGTGCACTTGCAGACGTGGGTCTGCATGTTCTGTGGCATCTGTTGTCGCAGGCAGTAGTGAGCGAGTTGCGTGTGGAGGCCGTCGTATTTCTCTCTCTCTGAGCTCTTGTTCCTCTTTTGGGTTCAATTTCGGCTGTTGGTCGGCCGACGATGGGCGTCGATGTATTTCGCCTCCTTTCCCCAAACTGTCTTCAGGACCACCAGGCGGCCTTTTTCGTGCTCGGGTGGCGATGGTCCTGTGCCGCGTGAGGCCGCCTCAAGGAGGGAGCAGGACGAAAGTCGCTGGAGCGCTGAACGAGTCCCTAATATTCGGCGGGTACACGCAGACTGCGGCCGAGAGGGCAATTTTTCAGCCCAAACCCCACAAGGAGTTCCCCCATGTCTGCCTGGCTCAGAACATGGTATCCCAGGCCACGGTAATCGCAGTCAGTCAGCGCGCTCCATCGCCGATCGCCCCACTTCTCCAGGAGCCGTCCCCCGGCGACACAGGCTAGACCCGCCGTCACCCATAGGGCTGGAAGGATCGCTGCGCCGCCTGACACTGACCTCTCACATCAGTGTCCTTCAAAGGAGATCTGCCACCTCTCCCTCTCGGCGTCCGCTGCTATGCCACACTACGCAACGAACACTTCAGTGCTTTCAGATCCCGCCCCTTTGACGAACCTTCTGGTGATTTCATGTCACGTTGGCTAGCTGCCAGCACGGGGGTCAGTTGTTAGGTCAGGCTAATATGACCTTCGCCTAACCGTTCATTGTGGCCCCCGTCCCACCGACGGTCCCCTGCCCCCCCCCCCCCCCCCCCCCCCCCCCCCTTCCTTGGCTGTTGAGGAAGGCGCCTGGACTGACCTGCCATCACAGCGCCATCATCCTCTCCCTACAGCACGTGATGACCACCATCAACCACACCCCATCCACCCCCCCCCCCACCCCCCCTCACCCTCACTCCACCCCCAATCTCCCCCACTCCACCAGGACTGACCTACCATCAGAGCCAGGCTGCCAGCAGTCGGCGCCACCACCCTCTCCTAGACGCAGATTATGACCACGCCCACCCATCCCCACCCCCATCTCACCCCCCCCCACCCCCTTCCCCCCCCCCGTCCTACCAGGACTGACCGGCCACCAGGGCCAGGATGCCGGCAGTCAGCGCCCCCAGCGCCCCCCCCCCCCCCCCCCGAAAAGATGATGATGACCACGCCCACCTATCCCCCCCCCCCCCACACACACACACACACACACACACCCGGACTGACCTGCCATCAGAGCCAGAATGCCGGCAGTGAGGGCCACCACGCGTTCCTTGAAGCAAATGATGACCAGGCCCACACTGAAGGACATGGCCGTCAGCAGCACGCCCAGGATGCTGAAAGCTCTGGTGGCTTGGAACCCCTCTGGAACGGCACAGACAATGAGGATGATGTGGTGGTGGTGGTAGTGGTGGTGGTGGTGGTGGAGGTGATGATGGTGGCGACTATGATGATGATGGTGGTAGTAGCGTCGGTGGTAATACTAGTAGCACTAGCAGCAGCAGCAGCAGCAGCAGCAGCAAGAACAGCAGTCAGTTGGTAGCAACACAATCAGGATCACCAGCGCTACCAGCAGCAGCAGCAGAAGTTGTCGTTGTTGTCGTCGTCGTCCTAGTAGTAGTAGTAGTAGTAGTAGTAGTAGCAGCAGCAGCAGCAGCAGTAGGAGAAGCAGCAGCAGCAGTAGTAGTAGTAGTAGCAGCAGGAGTAGTAGTAGTAGTAGTAAAGAAGAAGGCTAGTAGTAGAAGAAGAAAAAAGAAGATGAAGACAGCTATGAAAACATCATCATCATCACCATCCGTAGAAGTAAAAGCGAAGACGTCCAAAACATACATAAAATCAGCAGTAGCAGTAGCAGTAGCAGCAGCAGCAGCAACATCAACATCATTGTAAACATTCCATCAATCAATCAACAATGCACACATGCAAAAGATGATTCCTCCAGCAAGCCCTCTCCCTCCTCTTCCATACCTCCCAAAGCCCCCCCCCCCCCCATCCCCCCCCCCCACCCCATCCTTCCCCCACTCCCCACTCCCACTCACACCCACCTCCGCCCGCCCTGTTCCAAATAATCATCCACCTCCACACACACACACACACACACACATCACACACACACACACACACACACACACACACACACACACACACACAAACACACACGCACACACACACACACACACACACACACACACACACACACACACACACACACACACAACGCCCTTCTTATCACACCACCATCCCCTCCACTCCCCCACCACCTATACTATCGCCCGACTTCCATCTCATCTCCCCTCCCCGTTCCATCGGTTCCATTTGTGGCTCCCACCTACCTGTCAACACGGAGTCCGGGTGTCCGGAACAGCTGCCGGACACGCAGTACTGCCACAGTCCGTAGCTGACGGACCCCGACGCCACCCACTCTTTCGTGGCCACGCCCACCGCCTCCAAGGTCAAGGCCACCAGCAGGCAGACGATGCCCGTCGCCGCCAGGGGCCAAGTTTTCTTAGGGGTAGCAACTGCCATGGACGGCGACTTCTGCGTGGTGGGAGACATGGCCAGAGAAACGGAAGAAGACCAGGACTGCTGGAGCTCTGCTGAATCAAATTTAAGGCGTTTTCATTTACAGTTAGTTAAGGGTGATGTTTACGTCCTATCGGCCTGAGGCCCTTAAGGACAAGGTTTCTTCAGACTGTAGTCTGTGTAGACTTGGTGCTGCTGTCCTCCGTGGTGGTTTTTTGCTATCGCTGGTCGTCTACTCCTTGCGGCAGTTACCCTTCCTTTCCTTTTTTTCCTCAGGTCCTTTCCAGGACCATTTGATATGGATCCACATGATCCAATTTTGACCCTTACTGGTCGCCCTCCCCTCCCCCCCCCCCCCCCCCCACTCCTTCCAGCAGTGAAGCCTGAGGACAGGAGTGTGAGCCTCAGAGGTTCAAACCCAAAGTGGGACTTTGGGGATCCTCTACGTCTCTTTTTGACACTCTTTACCCGTCCACACCTCTTTCCTGCACTGTGGTTAAAACCAGCTGTCCGTACCGGAGGATAGGAGGGAGTCATACAGGCATCAACACACACACACACACACACACACACACACACACACACACACACACACACACACACCCCCCCCCCCCCCCCCCACACACACACACACACACATGCACACACACCGCGCGCGCACACACGCGCGCGCACGCACACACACACACACACACACACAAATCACATCAACAATAGCAGCATAAACAATAATGGTATGTGTATACCCTTGTCTACAATGGCATCTGCCAGAGAAGCAATTATGTCCCTTGACGTCTTTATAGAAATCCACTGTGTGCGTGTCTGGCACCCTATGTGAACGAACACAGCACGGGCCTCCATAGGTGGTGCAGGATTGCTCCTAGCTGGTTGGTTCGGTACTTGAAGACAGTATTTCTCTGGGTTCCACCTGCACCGTCTGGTTATCTTTTTTTTTTTTTTTCCATAATGAAATGTATACATCCTTGTCTACAACAATTAAGATACCAGCTGAACAATGACAGTTATGAGGCAAGTAATTCTGGGCCGTGTCCAGGGTGTCGGCTGCTCCACTTGAAATGCCCCCCCCCCCCCCCCCCCCCCCCCCCCTTGAGGTCATTAACACTAATAACAAATCAACCTAAGGCCGTGACGGCATACAGACTAGACAATGCAACGTGGGCAGGCAGCGCTCTCTTTAAATCAATGTTGACACTCTCGGTACCATATGGAGGGTTTACATCAGAAACAACGGTAACAGTTCCACGGGTTGTAACAGACGACAAAACTTCAAAGACATTCCAGGACAAAGGCAAGACAAAGGAGAATGGAAAAAAAAAAATAAAGCGTGAACAACAGTACAAGAAGCTTGGGAAGGTGGGGGGGGGGGGGGGGGGGGGGCGGGGGGGGGGGGGGGGGGGGGGGGGGGGGGGTGAGCAAAGAAAGCGACAGCAAGGGGAAATTTACCGATAGGAAATTAAAAGACAAAAAAAGTATGGATGCGATTTACACTTGTGGATAAATTTTCACGCCCGCCAGTAGCTTTGTTCGATTGTTTGTTATCAGGATTCTGCAAAATTGCCGATCATTTACCAAAAAAACTTACTGGAAATACAGAGTGCTACCTCTGAACGAATACATGAAATTCGGTGCGGATCCGGACCATATTGCAGATCCAGGATGAGAGAGAGAGAGAGAGAGAGAGAGAGAGAGAGAGAGAGAGAGAGAGAGAGAGACTTTTGACACTTTGACTCTTTTAATGTTTTATTGTCATTACCAAAGAGGTCTTTTGAAAGAGAGAGAGAGAGAGAGACAGAGTCTGACACTACATGACAGACAGACAGACAGACAGACAGACAGACAGAGAAAGCGAGACAGAGACAGTTTCTTGGTTATGTGTGTTTGTGGGTTGTGGGGTGGGGTTTGTTTTTGTTTTTTTTTTTTCTCCTTAATCAGGACAGATAAGGCACTGAAGATCTGCAAGCGATGTAATCTGTTGTTCCGCGAAGTGACACCCCACCCCCTCCCCCCACTCTCAATTTTATGTGGCAGATGTCGCTGCTGGCTGGCACACGCCTAAAGCTAGCCGTTTTGCCCCATCAGTCAGTTTCAACAGTTTAACCAGAGTAAGAAAATGGCAAATATGAGAGTGTGAAACGATCCTCTTGTAATGCGGTCAGTCAATATCCCGACCGTTATTCTAACATGCGATTCAAATCAAATACATTTGATCTCTGTAGATCTGTTTCTTTTTGGCTCATGAACTCAGAAACAGAAATTCTAGTTGCAATGGAGAGACACGCGTGATCTTCCTCTGTTTGTTTGTTGGGTTGTTTTTTTTTCCCTTTGATTTTTTCCCTTTTTTTTTTTTTTTTTTTTTTTTCTTTCTTTTTTTTCCAGTTTTTTTCTTCTTTCAGAACAGATTTATTCCCTCTACAAACGATTTTTATGGACGTTGAACTATGTAACATTGAGGTTGTTGTAAGATAACACCTGTAATGTTCTTGATAGATCCTCTGTCAAAAAAAAAAAAATAATAATAATAATAACAAAAAAAAAGCAAATTTTCGATATAATTATTTTGAAATCTTCATCAGAGCAACTCCTGAGAACAGCTGTAAAAAAAATATCCAGTGACAAACAGCAGATGAACTAAAAAGAAAGTAAGCGAGGAAACAGCACTGTGATAGCAGGACGCATAGACTGGACGGGGGGGGGGGGGGGGGGGGGGGGGGGGGGGGGGGGGGGGGGAGAAGTGGGGGGGGGGGGGGGGCGAAGAAATACCGACAGAAAGACTGAACAATGGAAGAAACCGAAAAATATAATAATAAAAATAGAAAAAAAAAAATTTAAAATAGAAAAGAAAATAATGAGAGCGAACGAAAGAAGATAAGAAAGACTGGTAAAGAAAAAGGAAAACAGTGTGAGAGATGAAAGGAATGCTCAAAGAAAGATTGAAAAATTCAGGGAGGTGAATGATGAAAAAAAAAAAAAAAGAATGAGTGAAAAGTATTCAAAACAAAAAAAAAAGAGATTTTAAAAAAAAAAAAAAAAGGTATGAAAGAAAGAATGAACGAAAGAAGAAAACTTTGAAGAAATAACAGAAAAAAAGAAAGATCACACAGACGACAGAAGGAAAAGGACGAGCGAAACGCACAACAAAGAAGTAATTACAGGCAGGGAACAACAGCAACAACAAAAACAAAGGAACTACAATATAACAACAGCGGTAATAATAATATTAATATGTGATGATGATTCTAATCATACTACTACTACTAAAGTACCACTACGACTACTACCACCACTACATTAACTGCAACTGCTCTTTGATGATGATGATTTCATATGAGGAGAAGAAGAAGAAGAAAAAAAAGAAGAAGAAAGAAGGAAGGAAAGAAGGAATTGATGAAATATTACATAACTTACTTCAAACCAATCGATGTTTTGATATCCCTTCTTCCAACAAAATGACCACACACACTCACTCAACTAGAGAACTTTTCTTACTGAGGCATACAGCCCATCTGTATGCGCGCTTGTTCGACAGGAAACCTATCCCCACATCTGAACAAACACGTCACACAATCCAACACACACAGTCCCTAACCCCTCTTTCCATCTGTCTTAAGAGACCAACCACTTAAAACACCGATCTGCTTGAACCTACACACCGGAATAGACCCAAATAATCGTCTCAGTGTAAAGTGCTTGTTTTGTTTTGCCGTCCGTGCCTGGATGTTTTCATTGGCGATTACGCGGCGGTGACGCGCATCACAACGAGTATGGCAGGCTGTTCGACAGTAAAACGTCCTGCCTTGATCTTCAGCCGGAACACTAAGGGTGTGAAACCATCTTTTGGGACAGTATCGTAGGGTTTTGTTTGTTTGTTTTTTTTTTTTGCACTTCTGTTTGACACACAGACAAACAAACGGAAAGGGAAGAAAAGACGATGAAATCATTGGCAAGGCCTGTTACAGGTCCACTGTTTCTTTGGGGTATAATTCTTCATTTCTTTCGGCACACACACGACGTCGAGAAAACTCATCACATCAGTCGTGGCACCCAGACAAAAGTCGACATTATTCTTGACAGATTTGTAGTTTTGTAGCGAGGGCATTAAATTTGCAGAACTTACAGAAAAAAACATATCTCCCTATATCTGTCTGTCACTCTCTCTCTCTCTCTCTCTCTCTCTCTCTAGATAGATAGAGAGAGAGAGAGAGAGATAGAATAGATAGATAGATAGATAGATAGATAGATAGACAGATCGTTCAATCGATCGAATAGATAGACAGATAGATAGATAGATAGACAGACAAAACA
>JADBJO010003892.1:77500-82500 GCA_016801955.1 Conus betulinus | reverse complement strand
CCTATTCCCTGCCACAGCCATCCCCTTCCCCACTCCATCCCCCCCCCCCCCCCCCCCCCCCCCCCGCTCCTACGACACTGATGCATGTGCATGAACGACGTTCTCTTCCATTACAGTTCACAAACGGCGTTTTTGTTTGTCCCAGCTCCAAGATTTCCCCGAACACACAAAGTTTTCAGCTGTGCTTGGAACGCAGGTCAGGTGGGCTGGTTTCTTAGCGCGCGGGGGGGGGGGGGGGGGGGGGGGGGGGGGAGGCAGTGAACTCCCTATAGTTGGAGCAGCAAAAACTGAAGGAGTGCTCACCAAACGATTTTGAATGTTGTTTTGGTATCTTCGGGAGTTTCTGACTGAAAGAACGGAGAATAAGTAAGTACCGACTGGTATGAGTAGAGCTTGCAGGACAGGTATGGTGGAAGACTGCTATCACGAAAAAACGGAACGCAAGAGAGTGGCTAGTTTGTTCTGATAAGGAAGTTTTCACTAGCAGCCACTGAACCCCCCTCAACGATGGTGTAATTTGAAAACGTTTTTTGTTTGTGTGTGTGTGTGTGTGTGTGTGTGTGTGTGTGTGTGTGTGTGCGTGTTGTTTTGTTTCGTTTTTTTTTTTTTTTTTTGGGGGGGTTGTTTTGGTTTGGTTTGGTTTGCTTTTTTTTTTTTTTTTTTTTTTTTTTTGGGTGGGGGGGGGGGATTGTTGTTTGTTTTTTTTTTATTAAGTACGAGTCGTGCTGTGCTGTTTTGAGTTCGCTGGAGCCGGGAAATTTGTGCTACTGGCAAGCCAGACAATACAAAATTATAATAATGAAGTAGACAAATAATAAGTGAGTTGACAAGTCTCTCGCTGTGGCATCAGTTGAAAGATCATTACGAGCTGAGGCGACACGGCAGAGTTCCAAGAACGACACGCCAACACACACCGCTGACCTGTCCCTGCACTGAAAGTATTTAGCAAAGTTTTTCTCCTAGATATTTGACCTTGGAGTTACAACAATTATTATTGTCGCCGCCTCCAGTGTTTGCCAGACCACTGTCAGCCTGCTCAATTCGCGAAACAGTGCCAACAAGCATTATTTCTGTTTCGTCAGTATTTAGCGCGAGCTTATTGCTGTTCATCTAGGAGAAATCGATGTTAATGCATAGCTCAGTACCAGACTGAACGCCGCTAAAGTCATCAGATGGCACACTTTTGTTTTCTCGGTGTCATCTGCATATTTACGAAAGTCACAACCGTGTGCTGAAATGATCTTGGACAGAGGTTGAAAATAAAGAGTGAACAACACGGGTCCCAACACGGAATCCCGGGGAACACCACACACAGGGACTCTGGGCTGATATGCAACCATCGCAGACAGCTGTACAAGAACGCCCTGTGACGCGTAATACAAGCCAGTCAAAAATTTCACCCTGAACTCCCAAAATGACGTTTAATCCTTCGAAAGGATGGAATGATCCAGCGTGTTGAATGCTGCACTGAGGTCAAGAAGACCGTGGAGAGGACTCTCTCACCTGCATTTCTCAGCACAGTTTCCATGACGTTCCGTGCAGCAGTCCCTGTGCCGTGATCCTTCCCACATGCACATAGATTAAGTTTTAAATGATAAATTAATGTCAAAACGGTGGGTATCTGACAAATGTCTGCAAGCGTTTCAACACAAGCCCATAGCACATTCAGCCCCTCTGATACTGACAGAGATCCTGGAAATATACCCCCGTCTCAGAGGACCCGAACACACAGACAACCTTGCAGCAATATTAACATCTGCATCCCCACAATTAGCCGGTGTTAGGGTTGAATGTCCGTTATCCCTTTCTTTTTCTATCTTTCCTTCTTTCTTCCGTCTTTTCTTTCTTTTTTTCTTTGCTTTTCTTTCTTTTTCTTTCTTTCTTTCTTCCGTCTTTACTTCCAATTTCCTTTACTTTATTTCCTTTACTTTTCTTTCTTTCTTTCTTCTTTCTTTCTTTCTTTCTTTCATTCATTCTTTCTTTCCTTCTTTCTTTCTTCGTCTTCTTCTTCTTCTTCTTCTTCTTCTTCTTCTTACTTTAAGCGTTCAACCGATCTATGCAAGTCCCACAACAACTCGCAGCCACACAACGACGGCAGCCTCCTTGAATCCTGCACATCTGAACGTCAGGGCGACCTCCGGCGAGCGAAGCGACTGTTGAGGAAATACACTTCGTAGCAGCTAGCCCTCGTGTCGGGGTAGTACCCGTTCCGCTGTTTGCCACAGCCCGCGTTCATGCGGCTGAAGAACCTCCGGAAGCCGCGACCTTCCAGCATCGCCAAGGTCAGCAGCTTGCGTCGGATGTCGTCGGCGGTGGACCTGAAGTCGTGCACCTCCAGCATGAGTTGTCGGACCTGGGTCAGCTGACCTTCTTCTGCCATGGCTGCCAGGGTCAGCCACTCGGAGTGCTCGATGTCCATTTTGACGATGTCGATTGGGTCTGTGTGCCAGAGAGAGAGAGAGAGAGAGAGAGAGAGAGAGAGAGAGAGAGAGAGAGAGAGAGAGAGAGATAAATAAATGAATGAATGATATTCATTCCTTAAGGCCATGGTCCCTCATGAAGGGAGTACAAAGAACAAAACGTCAACACAGTGTTATTCGCAACAATAGAGATCTCTAGACTCCCTCCGTCATGACATCATTACAGAATGCAACTTTGTAATAAATACAAAGCATTTAGTAAATCGTTAAATTTCTCACAGTTCTCTCTTTTCTAGAAGCTAGAAGCAAACTTAAGCGAAACTGGTTAGGATGACAGTAAAATATTTGCGGTATATGTATCGCATTCTTCAATCACATAATACAGGGCAACACAGAACAAAATGCAATTGATCTTCAGTTCCCTTTTTGCAAAGAGGACAACGTGAATTAATCTCAGTATGTTTCTTGTAACGATGACCAGAGAGAGAGAAAAGAGACAGAGAGACAGAGATTTACTTAAAAATCATCATCTTCATGCGTGTGTGTGTGTGTGTGTGTGTGTGTGTGTGTGTGTGTGTGTGTGTGTGTGTGTGTAAATAATAGCCAGTTTAGGTAGCTTACTTTCGTTTTTCCTTCCCCATCTTTTTCTTCCATTTTTTTTTTTTCATGTTCTTCGTTTTTAATAAGTTTTCTGCACCCCCCCCCCCCTCTCTCCGTCCCCTTACCTTTCCACCTGCATATTTCTTTTTAATATTCTTCTCTTTCTGCTTCTTTTCTTTTCCTTAAAATCCCCCCACCCACCCCCTCCCCCTCCCCACAACTCGATTTCCCTTCTTTTATCCCTAAGTTTTCGTTTGAAATTTTTTTTTTCATCGCGTACTTTCTTTATATTGTTCTTTGTTTATCCGGCCCCCTCTATTTTGTCCCCTTCGTTTTCCTTGCCGACGTCTTCCTCTTTCATTTCCTTCTTTGTTTCCTTTCTGACTACGTCTTAATCTGGCAGGGGGAATGATCACTTGTCTTCCGTTGTTTTGTTTTTTTTTTCGTTGTACTTGTCTTTTCTTCTTTTCTCTCTTTCGTTCTTTCTTTCGTTCTTTCTTTCTTTCTTTCTTTCTTTCTTTCTTTCTTTATCTCCTCTTTTAAGCCTCACCCCCACCCCTCATTTGTGTCCGTGGAGGTTGTAGCTGGTCTTCACTGTACTCTGTCCTTTCCTTTCATCCTTAATATCGTTCTCATTTCCTTCATCAACATCCGATCACCACCACCACCACCACCACCACCACCACCACCATCATCATCATCATCGTCATCATCATCATCGTCATCGTTATCATTATCATTATCGTCATCGTTATCATTATCATCATCGTCATCATCACCATCGTCATCGTCGTCGTTATCATTATCGTCGTCATCATCATCATCGTCGTCGTCATTGTTATCATCATCATCATTATCCTTTTCATCATCATCATCATTATCACTAGTATTGATCTATCTCACTCTGCTTTTTCTTCTCTTTCTCCTTCTTCTTCTCCTTCCACTTCTTCTTCTAGATGATATACTTATTTTTGTTGACATACTCATAGTCATCATGATCACCATCACCATCGTCATCATCATCATCATCATCATTATCATCATCATCATTATCATCATCATCATCATCATTATCACTAGTATTGATTTCACTCTTCTTCTTCCTCTCTCTTTCTCCTTTCTTTCTTGTAGCTTCTTCTGGACGGTATTCTCAATTTTGTTAAAATCGTCAGCGTCATCATCATCATCATCATCATCATCATCATCATCATCATCATCAATGAATATTATTATTGTTGTTGTTGTTGATGTCGTCGTCGTCGTTGTCGTTGTTGTTGTCGTCGTCGTTGTCGTCGATGTTGTTGTTGGTGTTTGTTGTTGTTGTCGTTGTTGTCGTTGTCGTCATCGTTGTAGTTGTTGTTCTTGTCGTCGTCGTCATCGTCGTCGTCGTTGTCGTCGTCGTCGTCATCGTTGTCGTCGACGATATTTGTTTGCTGTTTGTTGTTGTTATTGTTGGGGGGGGGGGGGTGTCGTCGTCGTTCTCGTCGTCGTCGTCATAGTCGTCCATATTGTTGTCGTTGTCGTTGTTGTTTACCTGTGCATGTTTGAGCATCTTCCTGATGGCGGAGAAGGACCGGACCTTCCAGTGATGCTGGACGGCCCAGTCAGCGGAGTGAGCCGGCAGCTTTCCGCCTGCGCCCCCCCACCCCCAGTTTGTAGAACCGGACCCGCTCTGACCGTCTGTGCGTGGACTTGTTCATGCTGCCCGCACACAGCAACAGCATCAGCAACAGCTCAAAGTAACAGTGAGGAGAGGAGGAGGAGGAGCAGGAGGGGGAGCAGGAGGAGGAGGAGGAGCAGCAGGAGCAGGAGGAGAAGGGGAGGCAGGGGAGCAGGAGGAGGAGGAGCAGGAGAGGGGGAGCAGCAGGAGCAGGAGAAGGGGGAGCAGCAGGAGGAGAAGGAGGAGGAGAAGGAGGAGCAGGAGAAGGGGGAGCAGCAGGAGCAGGAGGAGAAGGAGGAGGACAGGAGGAGGAGGAGCAG
>JADBJO010003892.1:70000-72500 GCA_016801955.1 Conus betulinus | reverse complement strand
CAACCAACATTTCCCCTACACTTGCCAACCACACATTTCACCTGCATTTGCCAACCCACATTTCACCTACACTTGCCAACCAACATTTCCCCTACACTTGCCAACCCACATTTCACCTACACTGCCAACCCACATTTCACCTACACTTGCCAACCAACATTTCCCCTACACTTGCCAACCAACATTTCCCCTACACTTGCCAACCAAAATTTCCCCTACATTTGCCAACCCCACATTTCCCCCACACTTGCCATTCCGCATTTCACCTACACTTGCCAACCCGCATTTCCCCTACACTTGCTAACCCGCATTTCACCTACACTTGCCAACCAACATTTCACCTACATTTGCCAACCCACATTTCCCCTACACTTGCAAACCCGCATTTCCCCTATACTTGCCAACCGGCATTTCCCCTACACTTGCCAATCCACATTTCCCCTACACTTGCTAACCCGCATTTCACCTACACTTGCCAACCCGCATTTCATCTACACTTGCCAACCCGCATTTCACCTACACTTGCTAACCCGCATTTTCCACTATACTTGCCAACCAACATTTCACCTACATTTGCCAACCCACATTTCCCCTACATTTGCCAACCCACATTTCCCCACACTTGCAAACCCGCATTTCCCTTACACTTGCCAACCCGCATTTCCCTTACACTTGCCAACCCGCATTTCCCTTACACTTGCAAACCCGCATTTCCCTTACACTTGCCAACCCCGCATTTCCCTACACTTGCCAACCCGCATTTCCCCTACACTTGCCAACCCGCATTTCCCCTACACTTGCCAACCCGCATTTCCCCTACACTTGCTGACCCGCATTTCACTTAAAACTTGCCAACCCGCATGTCACCTACCTTTGCCAGTCCACGGTCGTTTGTCACAGACTGGACACGCGGTTAAACCTGCAAGATCCCCTCCCATCCCCCCCACCCCCCCCCCCCCCCCCCCCCCACCCCCCCCCCAGCCCCTATCCCTTCTCTACCGTCCTATGGCTGACCCAGACAAAGACCTACAGCCGCTCTGGTGCACTCACCCGTTCGTTGATTGGTATGTGCCGGACATGTGGAGAGGCAGAGCTTCTCGGAGCGTCTTTCTCTTTGTGAGATTAGACGACCCTGTGGACTGGATACGGTGTTCGTGTACTGTAAGCAAACACACGCGTACGCACACACACACACACACACACACACACACACACACACACGGGCACGCGCGTGCATGCGCATACACACACACACACACACACACACACACACACACACACACACACACACACACACACACACACACACACGCACGCGTATGCACACACACACCACACACACACACACACACACACACACAATATATATATATATATATACACACACACACACACACACACACACACACACACACACATATATATATATATATATAGATATGTGTGTGTGTGTGTGTGTGTGTGTGTGTGTGTGTGTGTGTGTGTGTGTGTGTGTGTGAACTGAACTGGATGAAAATCAGATGCCTTTTCGAGCGCACAGGATGTTGTTGTTGCTTTCTATTTTATAGACAACAAACGGATGCTGTTGTTTGTATTTTCCTAGATTACGATGAGAAGCCATTCAATTGCAAAGGTGTACGACGCCGCTTCAATTCTGATCCATTTTGCACAGTTTTTTGAGAGCTCGATTGTTCAAAACACTCTACCAACGAGTTTTAAAGAACCTCCGTTTACTGGTCATAAAAGATCATGTTGCAGACTCACAACTTAACAGCAAAATACTTTTGCTATTCTACCATGGGCATCTCACAGCTGTGCAGGATTTGCTTTGGTTTGTTGCTTTGTTTGTTTGTTTGTTTGTTTCGACACAGTACGGAGGCTTGTGAGCAAACGTGTGCACAAACATCGTTACAGACCGGGGTGGGGAGGAGGGGAGAGGAGGAAGAGGGGGAGGAGGGGTGGCGATTTTAGGCTTCTATTCATGTAGCCTTGATTCGCAATATTATAGGGTCGCTACACTGAAGCGGAGTGATTGTGGCACAGTGAGAGCCTTTGGTGACTGTATTCTGTCATGACCAACCAGTGGCAGTCGGGGCTGAGAGAAGTACACCTCGAAGATCTACTATCTTTATCGCGCAGGATCGTGCCAAGGATCTTCTCTGCCTGCTTCTGTCACACTCTGTCTCTGTCTGTCTGTCCTGTCTCTGTCTGTCTGTCTTGTCTGTCTGTCTGTCTTGTCTGTCGGTCTGTCTGTCTGCCTGTCTGTCTGTCTCTCTCTCTCTCTCTCTCTCTCTCTCTCTCTCACACACACCACACACACACACACACACACACACACACACACACAACACACACACACACCACACACACACACAAACGCACAAACACACAAACAAAAACACAATATGCACACACACACACACACACACACACACACACACACACACACACACACACACACACACACACACACACACACACACACACCACAACACACGAA
>JADBJO010003892.1:55000-65000 GCA_016801955.1 Conus betulinus | reverse complement strand
TATGAAAGAAAACGAGGAGCATCAACTTTCAGACACCAGACGCATTCTCAAAACAATCTCTAACTGCGCGAGTCTTTAAATATTCGACTCCTTAAGCAAGGCCTTGGTGTATTATTTTTTGGTGTGCAGCCACTATGCACGTGGCATCTCTCCTACACCGCCCGCCAAGTCCCTGACGTCATAGCTACTCTACAGCCATCCTCACAGGGGGGAGAAACACTGAGCTGTGGGGACAAGTGCCTGACGTCACAGCTACTCTACAGCCATCCTCACAGGGAGATAACTCAGAGCTGTGTTTGACAAGTGCCTGACGTCATAGCTACTCTACAGCCATCCTCACAGGGAGATAACTCAGAGCTGTGTTTGACAAGTGCCTGACGTCATAGCTACTCTACAGCCATCCTCACAGGGGGGAGAATACTGAGCTGTGGGGACAAGTACCTGACGTCACAGCTACTCTACAGCCATCCTCAGAGGGAGATAACTCAGAGCTGTGTTTGACAAGTGCCTGACGTCATAGCTACTCTACAGCCATCCTCACAGGGGGGACAACACTGAGCTGTGTTAACATGACAGTTTCACAGCCATTTGCACCGTCTTCAGATTAAAAGGCAAGATGGGTGTACCTGCCTAATATGTTGCTCGTACGTCCCTACCTCCCACCCACCCACCCCTCCCGCCACCTTCCTCCCGTCTTCACTCCATCTCCGGTATCAAACCATCCACTCACCACCTTCTGCACACACACACACACACACACACACACACACACACACACACACACACACACACACACACACACACACACACACACGCACGCATGCACGCACGTGCAACATGCATTCACACGAACATATATATGCTCATTCAAACACACACCGACACACAGCGACAGAGAGAGAGAGAGAAAAATGGGGGTGGGAGAGAATGTTTTTTACGGCCACGCGTGCACTTTTTTTTTTTTTTGGGGGGGGGGGGGGGGGGGGGGGGGGGGGGGGTCTTTTCTAATTTTTGTCGTTTTTGTTAATTAGCGCGCAAAAGGCAACAGTTTCCACCAATTAGTGTTTCATTTCATGCACATCGATTTCTGTCAACATGCCGGTTAATTCGGAATGCCTTCGAATATGTGTGGGGGTCATTGTACTGAACTTTTAAACCTTCACGAGTAAACGCGCGCGAGAGAAGAGCGCGCTCAGTGTGTCAGTTCATGTCTCAGTGGCAGTTATGGTTGTGGTTCTGTTCGCGTTCTTTCTTCAGCGCGGAGATATCGAAGAGAACCACCGGCCCCAGCAAAACACGGTCCACGTTGACCGCACAAAGACAGGGCCAAGCCCAGGAAGAGGGCAACAAAGCCACTGCTGACCAACCGACTATCGCTGATGTCCTTCAAATGCTCGGTTCACTGGACCAGAAAATGACTACTATTGACATAGGAAATACAAAGTACGCATTCTGCTAGGCAGGGACAAACGGGTTGACGGCAGAGTGACTTTGCTAGCGTGGCGAAAGAAAGTGAAGAACTGAAAGAAAAACAAAAAAAATCGACAGGCTAGAGAACAAACTTGATGATTTAGAAAACAGAAGCAGACGTAATGAACCCATTTTTCACGGTATTTCCCACTTCCAAGGACAGACCGAGACATAGGCAGATTGGGAAGACGCTGTCGAGACTGTGGCGAAAGAAGAGACGAGTACTGAGGACAAAGTTCTGACCGAGTCAGGTCATCGACTGAGGTCTGGAAAGGGGGGGGGTCACATCCCACCATCGTCTGCTTCAACAGTTTCAAAGCGAAGGAGAGAGTTCCGGACGGGCGTCGGGCACTGAGGAACAGTCTGCTGGTTTGTTTCCGGGGACTCTAGCCCCTGGGTGAGGGACCAGCGTCGTGAGCTGCTGCCAATCCTGAAGGAAGCGAAGAAAACCCAACATGAAAGTCTTCCTCCGTTTCGACAATCTCATCATTCAGGGCCATTCCTTTGTTTACGACTCTGCAACCAGTGGTCTGGTGGAGCCACAAAAGGTATGGATGAGGGGCAGGTCGGTGTCCACAGAATGCAGACAGCAAAAAAGTTACAACGTTGTTTCCACCCCTGGGCCATGGGCTGACAGCACACCCACACATCAACCCATTCACCCACCCATACACCCACACATCAACCCGTTTCACCCACCCATACATCCACACATCAACCCGTTTCACCCCACCCATACACCCACACATCAACCCATTTCACCCACCCATACCCACCTATACACCCACCCATCAACCCATTTCACCCACCCATACACCCGCACATCAACCCATTTCACCCACCCATACCCACCCATACACCCACACATCAACCCATTTCAGCCACCCATACACCCACATGTGAACCCATTTCACCCACCCATACACCCACCCATCAACCCATTTCACCCACCCATACACCCACACATCAACCCACTTCACCCACCCATACACCCGCACATCAACCCACTTCACCCACCCATACCCACACATACACCCACACATCAACCCATTTCACCCACCCATACACCCACACATCAACCCATTTCACCCACCCATACACCCACACATCAACCCATTTCACCCACCCATACACCCGCACATCAACCCATTTCACCCACCCATACACCCACACATCAACCCATTTCACCCACCCGTACACCCACATATCAACCCATTTCACCCACCCATACACCTGCACATCAAGCCATTTCACCCACCCATACACCTACACATCAACCCATTTCACCCACCTATACACCCACACATCAACCCATTTCACCCACCCATTCACCCACACATCAACCCGTTTCACCCACCCATACACCCACACATCAACCCATTTCACCCACCCATACACCCGCACATCAACCCATTTCACCCACCCATACACCCACACATCAACCCATATCACCTACCCATATACCCACACATCAACCCATTTCACCCACCCATACACCCGTACATCAACCCATTTCACCCACCCATACCCACCCATACACCCACACATCAACCCATTTCACCCACCCATACACCCGTACATCAACCCATTTCACCCCACCCATACACCCACACATCAACCCATTTCAGCTACCCATACAACCACATATCAACTTTTTACACAAAAGCAAAGCCAATTCTGTTGTATGGTTATGAAATTTTTGGGTTTTTCAAAAATACGATGCCATTGGAAAAAGTTCCAGATTAAATTCTGCCAACTGGTTTGGGGAGTTTGGAAGGCGTGTCAAAAACAACATTGCCTTTGGGGAGTGCGGTAAGTATCCTATCTATATCAATACACATCTTACACTTGTGAAATGCTAGTGCCTTTGGGCAGCGCGGGTAAATATCCTCTTTATATCGATACACGTGTTAGACTTGTGAAATGCTAGCGCCTTTGAGGAGTGAGGTTGGTATCCTGTCTATATTGATACACATGTTAGAGCTATAAAAATGCTAGTGCAAATTTTCGTTTATGGCCGACAACAGGTAACGAAACAATGCCACAAAACACTGCAAATACATGATCATTCTGGTCGGAAGAAAACTGGGTTACGTGTGTAAGACTGCTCTTGTACAGCCACGATTTTGGATACGTATGGCTGATGCAGAATGTGGGAAACGCTTCTTGTTTAATTAATCAACTTGTTCACACATCAGCTGAAGGATTCGTGTTATCGAGACTGGCATTCTTCGCTTTCATCATACCCTGGCTGTTGTTTCTTGAAGGTATTGTCCAGAGACAGTAATTGTCGGTCACGGGACTCGGCGGACTGTTCATCAACCTCGTTGTGTTTTTGTGTCTGTTTTGATGCAGTCGTCCACCTCCGAACCGTGTAACTCACCCAACTCATATATCATCGATTCATTTTGTAAAACAATGTGACGGACAATGTATTGAAGACTTGTGTCATTCCATGTTGACCTGTCCTGATTTTGACATTTGGCCAAAAATTCATAACCTTGCACTTTCCATCATCGTTTTTTTTTCTGTCGGAATATTTAAGTGCAGTTATTATATAGTAAAAATGTCAAATGAATTGCTATTTTTACTCACAGTATAAATATATTGAATTCTTAAAATGAAGAAATGAAATCACTGTCTACAATTGGCCCGTAACGTAAGCGTTTACCGGTGATGCATGTTTATTTTTTCCGTGTACTTCTTGGTTGGTTGGTTGGTTGGTGGGATGGTTGGTTGGTTGGTTGGTTGTCACACACACACACACACACACACACACACACACCACACACAACACACACACACACACACACACAAATGCGCGCGTCGTGCACACAGAGACATGCTCGTTAAAACAAGCACACACACACACACACACAACACACACACACACACACACACGTACACACACACACACACACTCACACACACAAACACACAAACATACACATACTTAGGCGTGCGCGCGCGCACGCAGAGTGAGTGAGTGAGTGAAAAACAGAGAGTGAGACAGGCAGACTGTCAGAGAGAGAGGGGAGGGAATTACTCCACACACACACACACACACACAACACACACACACACACACACACACGCTATGCGCACAACGCACGCGCGCGCGCGTGCACACACACACATGCGTTCTCTGTCTCTGTCTCTAAAACTCTATGCTCTCTCACGCACTGTCAGAGCGAGCGGGGAGGGGGGCCATTACGTGCACACACCAAAAACACACACAAAACACCACACTGTACCTCTTTCACTCGTCTCTCTGCTATCACTCTCGTCTCTCTCTCACTCCTCCTCACACTCTCTCTAATAGAAACAAAAAAAACCGCTATGCGCACACAACGCACGCCGCGCGGCCGCGCACCACCCACACATCCACCTCTCTCTCTCTCTCTCTCTCTCTCTCTCTCTCTCTCTCTCTCTCTCTGCGTGTGCGTGTGTTGTGTGTGTTGTGTGTGTGTGTGCGTGAGTGTGTGTGTGCGTGTGTGTGTGTGTGTGTGTGTGTGTGTGTGTGTGTGTGTGTGTGTGTGTGTGTGTGTTGTTTGTGTGTGTGTGAGGCCACATTCACTACGGTTACTTTGCTTTTATAAATGGCAACTTTCAACACGATTCCCTGCATGAAATAATAGCGATAAGTGTTGTATCACTTTGGATACATGGGCTAAGAATTCTTTTTTTTCTGACCAGATACATATACAGGCAGGTCTCTCTGCGTTCTAGCTTGAGGAAGGTGTTAAATAAACCGAAAATGTGCAATAACACAGTGTTGGGTTGTTTTTACTATCCAAATACCTATACAAATTACGATGTAAACATTCAGGTTGTGCGAAAATAAAATGAAAATGAACAGTAACACGCAGTGGTTAAGACTAAGTCTTCACACACACACACACACACACACACACACACACACACACACACACACACACACACACACGCACACACACACACACACACACACACACACACACACACACACACACACACACACACACACACAAAAAATAATAATAATAATAATAACAACAACAACGTCTGAATAAAATTTGTAAAGAAAACCCAAAGCCTGCAGAAAGACTAGTACTCGTGTCCGTGTAATTTTGAACTGATTTTTTTTTTTATTAATTCTCATATTTCTAAGAGCAACCCATTCCAGGCGAAACTCTCTCTCTCTCTCTCTCTCTCTCTCTCTCTCTCTCTCTCTCTCTCTCCTCTCTCAGAAAAAAAACCGATTTTGATTGACCTACCTCCGGTCAGCAGACTGGTCAAGCAAGTTGAGCTTCAGGACTGGGCTGAAATCAGCACAGACACTTTCCTCATGACTGTCGCCCTCACATCCAGGTCTTCTCCGGCTTGGCTATGGTTCCCACACACAGTCCAGCCCATGACTCGCATGCTCGCTGGACTGTGGCTGCCGATGTAGCAGTAGGCCGTACTACTTTGTTATTACAGCAGCACCCAGTTCGCGTTGTGCACTGGACTGTGTAGCCAACTGCTCTTTTTGTGTGGCCACACGCCGCAATTTGGATTTTGCACAATGACACTGTAATCAGTGCTGAACAGTTAAGCAGTGGGCGGAAACAAGTGCAGGTTAACAATTCTTCCATCATTATAGTAATGATTTGGCAAAGATTTGAAATTTAAAGTTAAAAAAAGGGGGGGGGGAGGGGGTGAAGATAAAGAAATTGATAAAATGTATATTATATATATATGAAAACCCTTCACTAGCTGCATGAGGGAACCATCGCAATCCCTGTTGAAGACAGATTTATATGTATCGCCTGCTCATAGGTCTTTCGTCCACTGGATCGGACTCGTCAGGGAGACACGGCTGATTGTGTCTGTGCCCTTGGTGTCAAATAGAGACACACCACAGTCCATAATTCTGTAGTGTTCTCACCACCAAGGATTCAGAAAAGATTCCAACAGCACCCCAAAGCAGCCAGCGAAAGGTGGTAAAATAAAACAAAATGACAGTGTGGAGAGGAAAAAAAAAAGTTGCTGAAAAACTAAAAGCATTATACAAACAGTATAAAATGTAGGGGACAATCTATGCTTGAGGATCCATTTAAGGATGCAAGGGAGATCAAAAGATACGGAACAGTCTGAGTGGTCAGCTCTGCTGTTCAATAATCCAAGCATTGTCAGCAGCTAAGAATTGTGCGGAACAACCTTTACTTGGATCTCCTAAGAGATGCAATCTCCCACTGATTGACCAAACAATAGAAAATGCTGAACAATTAAGTAGTGGGGGAAAACAAGTGCAGGTTAACAATTTTTACCACACTGTAATTGTACTCTATGTAAACGTTTGAGGCCTACCATAAAATTGAGCCAGCATTTAATGTTAAAACTGATAAATTTGGTGAAAAGGATAACTCCCTGTAACATGTCACTTGACACACCCACACCAATCCTCCCACACCCACCCCTTTCGCCCCCTCCCCCCCCCCTCCCCCCACGACCCCACTCCCCACCATCTACCTCCTCCTCTCTCCACCCCTCTTTCTTTCTCTCTCCCTTTGTCTGACAAATGGTAATCAAGATGTCAAAGCTATGCCAACTCTCCATCATCCCCCCATCCGCCCCTCCCTTCCTTCCCATCTCAACACACACCCCCCACACCCCCACCCCACCCACCCACACACCCACCCCCCCCCACTCTTCCTGCAGTCGTTTTGAAGTCACCGGCAGCCCGGGCTTTGAAACAATGGCGTGGAAAAAGATGACGTCTCAATGGAAGTACGCTTTGTTAATTAGCATGGAGAGGCCGCATCAAAGCAATCCCATCTGCTAAGAAAGAGTGTTCTCAAATCTTCTATACATATTCTCACACTGTTAGTGGGGGGGGGGGGGATGACCAACCCCCACCCCCCCCCCCACCCTCCATCCCCACCCTCCACCCCCACCGCCCCCCCCCCCCCCCATCCCCCATCCCCCTTCCCCCTTCCTTTTTTGTCTTTAGTGACTCAAAACCAACCGAAACCAGAAATGGACCAGGCGGCTCAGCCCTATACAAAGGGGAAACTCATTATGAACAGTCACTGCCATTCACAGACCAGCTGTAAGTGATTCAAGAATTACGACAGGGGTTTAATTTAACCAGAGATAGTGAAAGTTTATCTCACCTACTCTGATCCTGTCTAAGATTCACTGATCACCCAGTAAAAAAACCTCTAAGTTGAGACCATGTTTCTAGATTTTTAGACAATGCATTGATCGGATGTATACCATGTGTTTTAATGGTATAACTGTATGCCAATATTTGGTGACATCTAGCAAGATGATGGATGAGTATTCTTTGTAACAGCTTGTTTGCCGATACTTGGTAAAAACTATCAAGACGCTTGATTAACATTGTTGACCATTTGACTTTTGCCAGTATTCAATACTATCTGTTAAGATGATAATTGAATGATGAATTCTGATCAGAAAAAGCAGTATGCTTGTAGCAGGTGAAAATTGTTCAGTTGATTTAAGAATACTGTTGAGGGTCGGAATGCTTTGTAGTGTGTGACTCTCAGTCTACACCACATGTGTACTTGGGCCAAGTTACTGCAATTTAATGCATAAGAAAAAAAATTAAGAGTTATTTGACTAAAATTGTTTAGCATTGTATTACTGTCCCCTACCCTTTGTTAAACCCCACTCAAAACCTGGACAAAAGTGGAGATTGATAATTATGGCAGATTTATTTATGCCAGTATAATCCTTTGTTGGCTGAGATCTCACACGTTTACTGAAAGCCAAAGGGTAAGTGTGAGAACTCGACAAGCCAGACTCTCAGCTACTTAGCTACAGACCAGGTTCTGTTTGTTCTAGACACCTGGGTTCCTACCTTCCCTGGGCATGTCCGGTAGTGGACAAACACTGCAGCCCAGCACCTGATCAGCAGGTCTACAGAGAAGTGGATCAGCCACCAACGACTAGAGAGAGATCAACTATCCTCTCCAACATCAGATAAGTTCTGATATTCCAAGTGGACTCCCAAGTCAACTCATCCAGATTTATCCTTCTCTTAATGATGAAACGGTGGGAACCAAAACAAAATCAGCCTGAACCTGAATTTGTGAAATTGATTTGAATATTTCACCCTTGTATAAACAAGTAAAGTTGATGTATGAAAAGTGCAATTCATTTGTGTCAATCTTTGCTGTTCATTTCAGTATTGAACGTTTGAAGTTATTTCTAATTCTGTCTTTCGAAGCTACAAGTACTTTAAGGGTACAAGCCTAGGGAACATTCCTTCTGAGCCATTCTGGACTAGTTAACAGTCTCTAGAATTACAAAACCATTCCTTTGATGACTAGTACCAGAAAGTTACTCTTTCCACAACTAGTAAGAGGGAGGGTGGAGGTGAAATTTTCACATGACTCTGTCAGAGAAAATATTCCCAAGTCCTTCCCCAAGAGAACACATCGACCCACTCCTTGCTGTCGTCACACTCCCCACCAGTTGTTTCCGTTATTTGGGGGGGGGGGGGGGGGGGGATCTTCATCGATGAAATCGCAAACAACCTTCAAGTATATGACCTTCCCCTCTGTTGACACACATTGCAGACTTTGCACTCCCCCGTGACTCTGTGCGCCAGTTCCTTGCGCCCAAAATAATCCCATCTGGGAAACCATCTGGCTAGTGCTCTGATGGCCATCTGATAGAAAATGAGGAGAATCAACTTTCAGACACAATTTTTTTTAATTTCTCAAAACAAACTTATGGCGCGAGACTATAAATACTCGACTCCTTAAGCGAGGCCTTGGCAAATTAATTTTTGGTGTGCAGCCTGTGTATTTACGCCCCAGTGCGAACCTACAACAAAGGGTCCTCTCTCTCTCTCTCTCTCTCTCTCTCTCTCTCTCTCTCTCTCTCTCTGTGTGTGTGTGTGTGTGTGTGTGTGTGTGTGTGTGACAAGCCTGCTGCCCGGATGAAAAAGGAAAGTTTGTGTCACGCGCGAGAAATGTCACCCACTGTTGTTCACAACACTTTGGCCGCTCCTCTCATCAGTGAACGGTGGTTTTGATTATTCATCGGTTAGCAAAGAAGTTTTAGAGAGTTTGATATGTCGCGAAGCGCGAGACGCGCACGCACAAACGTGCACGCGCCTGCACACACACGCACACTCACACACACACACACACGCACACATACACACACACACACACACGCACGCACGCACGCACGAACGCACACACACACACACACACACACACACACACACACACACACACACACACACACACTACAGACACACACACTATGTACATATAGTACAAACCACACACACACACACACACACACACACACACACACACACACACACACACACACACACACACACACACACACAACTACAGACATACGCTACATACACATAGTATATTACACACACACACACACACACACACACACACACACACACACACACACACACACACACACACATTGTCATTGTCTTTTGGGGGAGGGGATTGTTTGTTTGTTTGTTGCTGTTGTTTTGGGGGGGTTGTTTTTTATTTTTGTT
>JADBJO010003892.1:12500-50000 GCA_016801955.1 Conus betulinus | reverse complement strand
TGATTTTTTTTTTTAAAGGGTCCTAGAACAGTTCCCTGTAGTACACACTGACAAGACTGGTTTACAATGGGATGACGACTCTTCCACAACAACTTTCTGCCTTCTCTCAACAAGGAATGATCTAGAGTTACAAGCGAAAATTAAAAGAGCTCCAGAGAAGGGGATAATCATAATGTGAGTTTCTGTTTTCATCCGGATTTTACCGTTAACTCCTTGATGTACAAACAAAAGAAGAAAAAAGAAACGCATTGAAAGTCTTCTTGCAATGTTGCCTGTGTAGTAGTGTTGCACCTGCATCGTTTTCAGTACAGACTAGCAGACGACGTCCGTGCACATGACACGGAAACGTCTTACCCATAATGCCTTGTTTTAACTGTTCGGCTTCATGGAAACAATACACAAGCTTGAAGAAACTTCGTGTCAAGCTTTCTGACTTGTTTGTATGAGTTAAGACACTCAATATATATTACGCGGTGGCAGCGAATGAGGATAATTGTAAGTAAAGAACCTTTTTACTGCCGAAATCCACGTATTAAGAGCCATTACTGAACTTCGTTCATCGAACGATTCAGAGGTAGACTGCGGCGTCATTTCTTGAACTTGAGGTGTTTGAGGCCTCGTGGGAGGCCTGTTCATCTTCGAGATTAGTAGATGTAGTCTACACCAATGAACTTGCATGCGTGGGGTGTCTAATAGTACTGGCACTGCGACCACCTGTTCGTAGCAGCTACTGGATTAAACATTGAGGGAAGGACTGGATGTCTGGACTTCTTCTTCTTCCTAAAAGACTGGTTCACTCAAAAACGAGTAGGCCACCAGCGCGCATGTTAAAAAATAAAACAAGATAAGATAAAGTGCGACTCAGCCTGTTGGTCCCAGGAGCAAAATTTGGCAACAAGGGGTCGCACACGATATTCAAAAAGTTAAAAGCTGTGGCCAGGTTCAGGTCCAGGTAACCATAAAATATCTGGGGAAGTTAAAATAGAAAAATCAGTCAATATGCAGATCCCAAGACTGTCGTATCAATTTGATTTTTAAATGAGACTGCATTTGTGGTAATCTTGATGGCATCCGGCAGTGATTTCCTCAGCCTTACAGAACTAGGAAAAATGAATGCAAATGGCTGTCAATATTTGATGCAGGTATGGCATAAGATTGACCGCCCACTCCTGGTGCTACTTTTATTCAGTACTAGTTGTTCCATTGGGATATCAATTAGTTTAGCTCTGCTTTTGGAGAAGGTGAACTTGGAGGTGTTCAATGTTGGAGCTGTAACTATGTGAGCTGGGAAGCTATTCCAAGAGTTCATGACTCTCTCAGCAAAAAAAGTTTACCTCTAACTTGTAGCCTACAGTGTCCTTTGACTAGTTTCAGACTAATCTTAAATAAATGTCAGCGAACCGCCCAGAGAAACGTGGACAAACAAGTCACAAGACAACACACACGCGCGTTTCGACCTCTTAGGTCTTCCTCAGGTGAAATAAAGACAGACAAAATAACGAAAATGCACTTAGCTTTGATCGCTTCAGATTGCTTCTGAGTACAGCGCAAGGAAGGCGTTGAATGAGAACGAGGCTGTCGGAAGGGAAATAATGTGTGAGTCAAAGTCGTAATGATGATAATAATATTACTGATAGGGATACTAATAATGGTCAAAATATTTTTTTTTTTTTTTTTTTTTAAAAAGGTCAATAAGTATGGGTATGGAAGAAAGGAGAGTGGGTTAGAGGATTCTTAAACAGCAGGGTTGCCGTGGCAACAGTCTCAGAGGCGAAGGCGATGGTGATGTCAAATACTAGTGGTGGTAGTATCAATACTAGCAATATTATTACTGAATGGTACTACTAACGACGATAGTGAAGGTTAAGGTAATAGAAACACAATACAGAATTATATTTAGGAAATACATTTTTATAATAATCAAATAAATAAATAAAAATGTGCGCGCGCGCGCGTGCGTGTGTGTGTGTGTGCGCGCATGCACGTGTGTGTCCCACTGTGTGTGTGTGTGTGTGTGTGCGCATGCGTGATACAGTAATAAAGGTTAAGTAATATAGGTAGGATGATATTAGGTGGAAAGGAGCTGAAATGCTCAATGAACAACAGCAGACAGTACTAGAATGATGATAATAATGATAGTAGCGATGGTAAGTGCAGTAACACTAGCGGAAATAAAGGCGCCAGGAAAGAAAAGGAAACGACCAACGATAAAAGAGCTAGCATTCTGTTTATATGTATTGTGTGTGTGTGTGTGTGTGTGTGTGTGCATACGTGCGAGCGTGTCTGTAAGTGTGTGTGTACACACACACACACACACAATAAATAAATGTGCGCGCGCGCGTGCGTGTGTGTGTGCGCGCGCGCACGTGTGTGTCCCACTGTGTGTGTGTGTGTGTGTGTGTGTGTGTGCGCATGCGTGCGCGCGCGCGTGTGCGTGTGTGCTTGTGTGTGCATGTGTGTGTGTGTGGATGTGTGTGTGTGTGGGGGGGGGGGGGGGGGGGGGGGGGGGGGGGGTGCGCATAGTTATCAACATTTCCACAACATATGCACAGGAAAGAGGGAAGATGGAACAGGAGAGGTCGAAACGCGTTGTGTGTTGTCTTGTGACTCGTTTGTCCACGTTTCTCTGGGCGGTTCGCTGACATTTATTTAAGATTTGTTTAGATTTCCGCCTGCAGTCGTTTCACTTTGCAACTAGATCTAGTTTCAGACTGTTGCCCCTTGTTTCTCTGCTGTCAAACAACTGAAACTGATGGTTCTTCACCCTGTACATGCCATGCAGATATTTGTACAAATCAGTCATGTCGCCTCGAGTCCGTCGATGTTCAAGACTGGGAAGCTGTAGTGTGGCCAAGCGTTCATGGTAGGGTTTGTCTTTGAGCGATGAAAGGAGCTTTGTTGCTCTGCGTTGAACATCCTCACCTCAGCACACAAAGTCTTTTGGTAAGAGGTTGCCAAGCTGAGTGCCCATACTCCAGGACTGGTCTTACAAAGAAGATGGGCTTCTGAAGTTTTGCTGAACACATATATCATATCATCGGTAGCATATTAGGCATTTTCAGCCTTTAGTCTGCTCAGTGCAGATAGTTCTGTGGTTTTAGTGAGAAATACTTTGGTCTTATTCTGGTACTTTTATAAAGCACATGCATGATGTTTAAAAATGCAAGTCAATATTTGTTTGAAACATAAGGTGTATCCAGTGTTTATCAAGACAGTTTTTGAAAGTGTTAACATTAATGGTCTCTGCTCCAACAACATTGACTGGCAAGTTATTCCAAGTATTAATAATTCTGTTAGTGAAAAAGTTTGCTGCTGCTTTTTAAGTTTTAGTAAATTTTTTTTTTTAGTTTTGAACAGGTGCCCTCTAGTTGTAGATTCTGTGTTCAACTGATATAATGTGCCAGTGTTTTTAATGTCATAAATCCATGTGTAAGTTTGTATGTTTCAGTCATGTTGCCACGTAGGTGCCTGTATTCCCAAACTTGGTAATTTTAAAAACTAAAGCCTTTGTTCATATGAATACATCTGCAGTCCCCAAATCTTTTTTGTAAATCTCTGAATATCTTCGATGAGATCATTTTGTTGTTGTTTTTTTTTTCAAATTTGTTGTCCATACAGCATTGCTATACTCAGTAACCGATCTGACTAGTATTTTTAAATAATGGTACCATGCTGTGACGAATTGGAAGTTGTGCGAAAACATCATAGTACATATATATAGACAGAGAAAGAGAGAGAGAACTACTAACTTTAGTTTAATCAGTCTTACAAGTAAGATTAGAATAGAGGGCTCGTGCAATCCTGTTCAACACATTTGCTAATGTTCAGCATTTGTTAAAAGTCTGTAAACGTAGTAAAGTGTGACAGTGGTTGGTTGCATATGTATCAGATACAGACATGCCACCAAGTGATCACTGCACACAGGATCAATTAACTGAAAACAATCCAGACAGTGGAATTGATTATTGCTGTCATAAGAGGGAGGAGGGAGGGGGAGGGGCAATTAAATCCTTCATTATTTCTTTCACTTAAGTCATTGTGAATATTCTTTGCAAAGAATGCCTTCATCTCGTCATCTGTCAATTTTATTGTTGCTCCCATGACTAGAATCGAAGGGATTGCATCAGTGCATGTGTGTGATTTGCAAATGCTACTACCAGTTAATAAATGGGGGTGGGTTGGGGGGGGGGGGGGGGTCTATGATTTATTGATAGTCTGAGCCAGTTTTTATTGAAGTTGAAGGTAAGCACATGACAAAATCAGTCCAATGTAACCAGATTTTATTTTTAGATCACAACCAGACCTATCCAGAGCAAGAAAGAAAATTGGTGTAGGGACAATGTTAATACAGCAGATTTACAGAAGAAAAAAGTGGAAGGAGTAAATTCAAAGTTCAAGTGTGTGCATGCTTAAGAGAGAGAGAGACAGACAGACAGAGAGAGAGAAAGAGGAATAGATATGAATTATTGGTGTATGTCTGTGCATGCAAAAAAAAAAAATTTTTTTAAAATCCACTGAAGAAGGTGTCATTTGTATGTATGACTGTGTCTACAGACTGTGTGACCCCATGGCGTTCCCTGATCATCTGGTGGTGTCAGAGGTGAAAATTGAAATTGATGTCGCTGGAGAACCAGAACCACCAGCAGGTCAGTGCCACAATTTCCTTCCTGTGGATCATGTGGAAGTTTCATGTATGCAGTGTTAAAGTCATTACTGGATGTCAGAGCACACAGTGCAGAAGATTATTGGGTATTTACAGGACATGATGGCATGATACAACTATTACAAGTAAACACACAATATAAACAGTTCTGTCTGCTTTATTATTTGATGCACTGTATTATTTAGAAGATGCACATGAAACGATGCTTCCTTGCATTCAAGTCAACAGCAGACTTGTCCTAAGATAGAATGCACACTGTGTGGAATATTCAACTAAGTTTGTTCAGGGCACATTGATACCAGGGATACCGAGGCACAGAATGGATTGTGTAAAGGATTCTTTGTGTACTACAAGTCATTGATAGCAGTAAAAGACAAATACACGGCTAGAAAATGCCAAATAATGCTTTTTAATTGTCCTGTTTAGATGAGAAAAAATTTTATGTCCCCCTAATCACTGCTTGCTTTGCTGAGTAAAGAAACGATTAATAAAAGTAGCTTTCATTCGTGCAGTGGTATGTCAGCAGATATAAGTTAATAATGGCGTGTTCTGCACACATGTAATTGAGACTTTATAGAGGGAAATATATCATGAAATAATTGATTAGTTTACCAGGGTATAAACAGAAATAAAAATGTTTCTGATAGCAGGATTCATGGGTGTATAAGAAAAGGAAAAATATTGTCATGTTCCCACCAATCGCACATTCCTGGAGTGAATTGCAGTCATGAAATACCTGCTTTGTGTCTCTTTTCTGTCTGAGTTTCTCTCTCCCTCACTTCATTACTCACATATTCTGATAGAAATTTATCAAAAGTAGAAAGGGTGAGAGAGAGAAAAAAAGGGGGGGGGGGGTCAGTGGTGGCAAGAGGAGGACAGAGTGGCATACATGGTAAAGGTGTGAAAGTGAAGAGGGGAAGGAAGCATGATTGGTCTACACTGAAGCTTACTTCTCAAATGTCTCTTACAGACACCATAAAAAGTTGGTAACTCTAAGTGGAGAGAGAAATTTGTACTTGTCCACCAGAAGATTTAGTCAACATGGACAATCAGATCTGTGGATATTTTGAACTCTGGTATAACGTCTAGAAGATTCCTTGTGTCTGACTGCACATTAACCCTTACTCTGGTGATCTAAAAACGTGCTATTAAAATATGTTAACAGGTAAGTTACAGAAGGAAAGTTTGAAAAAAATTGTTACGTTTGTATAATACGCATAACTTTTAACGGTTAGTATTCGAACACATGGACTGATGGAGAATAAAAATGGTTAGTAATTGAATAAAGAATAATGTAAAATAGAACTTGCGTGCTTGTGAATTTTATTGGGTGTTGACCTGTCTAGAATGTGAAAAGAACAGGTGAGAGCAGGTGGCACATCCTGTTTGTGATTCTCAAGAGCTTTTTCACAAAATGATCCATGTTCCACAGTATCCAGAAGTAAGTTGCAGCCTTTTTCAAGGGAAAATCAGTGTGGATTATGCCAGTCTTCCAAGCAGGTAATCCAGATAGGAATGAATAAGATACAGTTCAGTTTTCCCATTGAAATCATGTGCTGATAACACACACAAAAAAAAAACAAAAAATGTCACAATCAACAAATGTAATATCCCACACAGTCCTCATTTACATTTGAAAGGTTTAGGATCATCTGGATGCGCTACTCTTGAGTTTTTTTTTTCACACTGAATGGCATCTTGAGATTTACCGTCACCCTTAGGCACTCATCCAGTCATAGTCCATGTCAGTCCAAAAGTCATGATTACATGGTGCTTGATCTAAATCAAAACTATCACCCACCACATATAGTTCATTAAAAATGTCGATAACTTCTTCTTCACTTGCTTTTCCCCAGAGAAATTCAGCAAAAACATCTAACAAGTTCCTAATTCTATCACATTCTCTCCTTTGAGCACCGCCATTTTTGTTTTGCCAGACACGTTGAGTCGCGCTATGCATTACAAGGTGCTACAACAAGCATAAACTAGGCTAAAACACTGAAAATCCATGTTCCTGGGCTCTCTCAGTCATTCATGCAAATTAGTTTCTCACTGAGCCATAGTTTTGTATCTGCTGTGCAAAGGCTTGCAAGGTCACACCTACAGACGACATATGGTCGCGACAGCCTGTGACCGCCATGACATAATGGTGTGACTTATGTCGTGACTATCAGCGTAAGGGTTAATGCCAAGATACTGGAAAGACACATAGTGTGCAGACGATTTCCTCTGCATTGAGGCCTTGATATAATGAACACGCATTATGACCAATGGCCTGTACATCCCAAACCCCGTGTCAGTGTGACTAGTCCTAGGACGAAGAAAATATGGTATTAAGCAGAAAATGCACTTTCCATGTCCACCATCTGTCATCGTCGTCCATTACCCTGTATCTTCATCTCCACCATATTCACTGCTGTACAACGCTGCTGTTGGTAACTATTAAATCTATTTCAAACTCAGTTTTCTTTATTTAATTTTTTTTACGGATGTGATACTGTTGGCAGAATGTGATTTCTCCAACTTCACGTCCTTGTCTGACTTAAGTGTTTGGTGGTGGTAGCTATTTTCTTGATGATACATTGTGTTTACATTGCAGATTTGTTAATGTTCAGTATGTTTCTACTTGCACATTGTAGACTGGTTTTCTACCATGTCTGTCTTCAGAGTGTAGTTAAGTGTCTTTGTGACTGTGCCTTGTATATTCAGTAATATCTTATAACTTGAGGTTAATCCAAATTTGACAGGATGCTCGTCGGTGTGTGCTGCAAGAGGTGGAATACAGTCTACTTAATCCCTGGTAGGGAGCGTGAACATTGGGATCCATGCTGAAATGGACTGCCTGAGTGCCCTTGATTCAAATCAGAAGCACAAGTCATGCTGGCATCATGTATTTCAGCCACCAGCTGGAATCAACAATGATTTGGCAAAATGTTGGTACAGAGTTCTCTGAATTCAGAGTGACAATGAATTTGATAGGATAGTTGATCAGCTGGTGCAAATCACAATGCCAAAGTTTTTTTGTTTTTTTTGTTTTTTTTTGTTTTGTTTTGTTTTTTGTTTGTTTGTTTTTTTTTGCTGTCCCAATCTCTGTGCTACCTCAGAGGGACAGTGCACCTATGCCGCTCATTCCGACTCCCCGTCCACTGCCACAGCCCGATAGGCCCCGCCACAGCCCCGGCGCCAGGCAATCCACAGGGAACAGTCAATGTCAAGTCGTTAAGAGGCAACCCCCCGGAGGAGACACTGTGCTGCTGCCAAGTCACTTCGGTGGTGTTCAGTGGCGCCTGTTCTGATCTAACATACGCAGGACACCACCTACTAAGCCCCCTACTGACGACAATGAATGCTTAGTTGCAGAACCGGCGCAAGTGAGCTCTCCCTCCGGAGGGCGCCACCACGTCCGTCCAACTACAACATCCATGGACTCGCCGATACTGGTGACCCTGACGGAACCAAACCAAGGCCACAGATGTGGAGAGGACATCGAAATTGAGGTCACCATGAGAGCAGGGCATGAAGGGCCACAGAGCTTGAGACTTTCTTTTTTATGCTGATCAATGAGAATGAGGATGATTAAGATGATGCTACGGATTTCCATTTTGGTCTGAGACTACATGACAGGGCTGTACTCCACGCTTCCTTTCATAATATATCCCGACATCAACCAGGCCAGAGAGATACAGGCACCTACAGTGTTGGTCAAGAAATTTGAGCAACACTCTCAGAAACACATCCATTAAGTGGATGAAACTCGACTGTGTGGTCCCAGTCTTCCCAACTGAGTCCACATCAAACTCAACTCTGGGTAGGAGCCGTCGGAGCAGAAAAACCCACATGACTCTGATGGGATTCGAACCCATGACCTCCCAGCCGGGAGTCCGGACGCTTACCACTTCACCACGGCGGCGGCTGATCACAATGCCAAAGTTTTGTAGGCACCAGATACAGCAGTCTCAGTGTGCCTGTCACACAAATGACAGATTACTATTTATTACTATTGTACTATTGAGGAAGTCATGGAGCAACTAACGATTGTTCAGTTTACTCTGCTGAATGTACAGCTTTGGTTCTAGCACTGAAGATGATCTCTCATTCTGTAAAGAAGGACGTTCTGATTTTGTCTGATTTGCTGTCAGCTTTGGAGAACATAGCTGGTCGTAACCTCCATCATCTTGAACTTCTAAACTTTTTTTTTAAACTTTTTTACCTGTTTGAAAGCGGAAGGTCATAATGTTGTTCTTGCTTGGCTTCCCGACCATGTTGGCATTTGGGCAAATGAAATGGCTGATCATTTGGCCAGGAATGCCATAACATAGAAACTGTGTCCAACGTATATATGTATCCCCTACTCAGATTTGAAACCAAAAGTTAATGATTATGTCAGAGGCCTGGCAAGAGGACTGGAATACACAGGTGGGATAACAAATGTTCGCAGATCCATCCAAACCTAAAAGAGTTCCCCTCATCTCTACCTCTGGTGGTCACAAAGAAAAAAACAGTTTTATGCCAGCTGCATACTGGCCATTCGTTTTAACTCGTTTGTTTCTTTTAAGAGTGAAGAAGCTGCACGTTGCATCCCATGTGATGAATGTCTCAGCATCAGACAATTTCTAATCAAATGTAGGGAGCTACATGATGTCAGACATAAACGCTTAACGGCAAGCTCATTGAAAACCTTGTTCCATGATGTTCCCCCCAGATTTAATTTGAGTTTTTTGTGATAGGAATCAATGTTTTAAAGAAAGAAAATTGATTTTGACTTGGGTGTGACAGGCTCTTTTTTGCAGGTCATTTGATGTAAACAGAAATAAATGGTGTTGAAGTTCAAGTTTGCATTTTAATTCTGTCTCTTTGTTCAGTTTTATATCATGTTTCAGCTCAGGTATGGCTTTTGTGGTTGGCAGGGCTTGAAGCAGCATGATTTGATTTTTGGTGGTTTCTTTTTACTTTTACATCAATATTGCAGAGGTCCTGATACATCCATATTTTTCAAGTTTGATTTTTTTTTTTTCTTGGTTTTCTCACTGTTTACAATGACACATGTAAGTTTGGCCTTTGGTGTTTGGGACAAAGGTGCTTAACTTCATGATCATAGTGATTGTGATTTTGGATTCAGGAACAGTACAGTTTATTATTATTACTACAGACAGGCAATTCTCTGTCTGTTTCAGATGCCATTTACGATCAGTCTGAAATGAAACATGAGATCACAGCCAAATCACTTCGTGAAACAACCTGTCAGAATCCGTCAGCTACCCTCACCAAGTCTGAAGCAGACGGACAGACAGATCATGGTCAAGGTATTAAAGCTGAACCAGTTGATCCTGATGTGCAGAGGGACCTCCTTCACCAATTCCTGATAGCAGACAACCAGGAAAGGAAGGCAGACATCAGTTCAAATCTTGCATTTGTGTGCACAGCTCCTTTGCATCAGTGGATTCTTGGATTGCAGAGAATTTTGAACACTATAAAATAAGACCTTGCAGTGAAGCATCAGATGTGAAGGATGAGCGCACCGCTGTTTTTACTCAGTCATGCTGTACTACTGATACCACCATAACTGATGTTAAGATTGAAGCTGTTACAGGCATTAAGTCTGAACCAGCCACAGCTAACATTTACAGTGATATCATCAAGACTGAACCAGTGACATCACACACCAGCTGTGATGTCATTAAGACTGAACCAGTCACATCAAATATCAGCTGTGATGTCATCAAGAATGAACCAGTCACATCATACATCTGCAGTGATGTCATCAAGACTGAACCAGTCACATCAAACATCAGCAGTGATGTCATCAAGAATGATGCTGTTGTAGCAAACTTCGTAAGTGACGTGTGGACAGAAGCACCAACAGACGTCGTGGTGATGGCGGCATGTGATACCGTCAGATCTGAATCCATGACAAGTACAGATGAGGACAGGAGCAGACCAGCAGCTGATGAACAGGTTTGTAAAACTACTGTCTCCATTTAAACAGAACTTATTTTGCACTAGTTTATTATGAAAGTTTAATTTGGTCAAGTTGATTTTCAGTCTTCATGGAGCTTCTATCATTTCAAGTCTGCCCAAACAAAAAACAAATATGAAAATAAAACAGTAAAAAGCAGTGCCCCTCCCCACCTCATTGCTTTCTATCCCCTTCCCCTCACCTTCCCCCCTACCATTCCCCTCCCTCTTCCAAATGCTGTCCGTTTCAAATTTGCATCTGAGTTGTCTCTCTTAACAGAAGAATGAAGTGGGTTTTCCACCATGTGTACTATTTCTGTAGGGCCTTTTCCCTGAAAGTGAAATTTTGTAAAGTGCTGTGACAGTGTATGAATCATGGCTTTCTTTTAATTTAAGTAACAAGATGATGTGGTCGCAGCCAGGAAGGACCAAATCAGGAACAAATGGTGATGGCAATGGCTGAATGAAGCTGGCACCTATGCCTGTACTGTTCATTCAAAAACAATCACCTGTACAGTGGATTGAAAGAAAAAAAGAAACCCTGAAGCCATCTTGATTAGCCAGAGAATGATGAGAAAAAAATAAAAGACAGCTTAGAAGTTCCATACCTTTTCCCAAAGATTGTTTTTCTCAGTTTCATATGAGTTGGGGGAAAAAAATGGGGACAAGGGCAGTGGTGTGTGTGTGTGTGTGTGTGTGTGTGTGTGTGTGTGTGTGTGTGTGTGTGAAGGCATGGGGGAAGGAGCGGAGGTATGGTGCAGATTATGATGTTTATGTGACTTTGTTTACACAGTAACTAAATGCAGCAATGTATTCTGGATCCTGGAAAATTTCATTAAGTACTATAAAACTATTTCAGTGGGTAGTAAGTGGGAAAGTTGTTTTTGTTCATGATATTGCAGAAATCCATTGCCATCCTCTCCCAACCCCCCCAACCCCCACCTCAGAATCTCCTTCCCTCCCATTTGTGTGACATGATCACAGGAATATTTGTCACTGTGTCTGTAGGTTAGACACTTTAGTCCTTAACTTTCCTAAGCTCGTTAAATAAACTCATGGGCGCCACTCTTCCATCTGGGTGACAAATCCGTTTTCTCGGCAAGGCCCCAGGCGGAAATTCCGTTTTTCAAGTTTCATTATTCAAAAAAAAAAAAAAAAAAAAAGTTTGGGGGGGGGGGGGGGGGGGGGGGGGGGGGGAATAGTTGAATCGGCAGTATTATGACCGAAGCAGCACTGTAGCAGACAACCGGAAATGAGGAAGCACTCTCTGTCGTTGAAGACAACACAGGTCCAGCGATCTTTGTTCTTTCTTCGGACCCCCCAGCAGAGCACTGCCCCTGCACCCCGCCAGGGCCTGGGCAGCCCCTGCACCCCTGCTTCATTTTCAGGGTTTTTTTTTTTTCAGATTTTCAGAGTGTCACCCTTGTAAACTGAATACTTTTCTATGCATGATGCCTGTGGTAAATATATATTTTTGTCCATTTGACAGTTATGTTGGTCCATTTGGTCTGGGGGAAAGCATGCTGCAGGTAAGTTATTTTCTGTGCAGGAGAGGGTGACCAAAATAGGTTTAAAAATCAAGGAAATCAGTTCTTGCTGAGGGCGGGGGATGGGGGAGGGAGAAAAGGGTGCTCCCCTCCATGCCTCCTCTCCTCCCATCTCCTCCTCCTCCTCCACTCCCTCTTCCTCCCCCCCCCCCCCCTCTTCCCCCCCCCCCCCCCCCCCCCCCCCCCAGCCCCCCCCCCCCCTTTCCCATCCTTCACCCAAACCGTCTATTAGACTGTAGTCAGCTGGGTTTTGAATATTATCACTCACTTTGAGAGCTGAAACTAACAGCTCATTCAACCCATTTGTCAGTGTTACTGATCCTCGAAGCATTTATCCATTCACATCAATGCAGTGAAAGATAGTGGCTTGCTTTCTTTTCATTTTCTTTTCGTGTTACCCTGTTGATTTTTTATGAGACTGCCTGATAAAAGGATAGGAGTGATGTTTATGATCTGGTCAATACGTGGCTGGTAGTGATGTAATATGATTATGATGTTGATAATGAAGTAATATTTCTGTGTATACAGGAAGATGACAGACCTCTTTCTTCCACTTGTCAAGCATCAGGGTCAGCTCAGAAACAGTGGTTTGTGGTGTGTTCAGTACAACTGTGACGTCAGTAGGAAAGACGAAGGTGAAACCGAGAAGGAAAAAACTGTTCACAATTGTGATGTATGCAATGGATTTTTTACACAGGAAGGTAACACGAGTAGGCACAAGATGATCCATACTGTTGAGGAGTCGTCGTGTTGTGATGCAAACAGAATGGCTTTTACACCAACAGGTCACCTGAAGAGACGAAAGATGACTTACACAGGTCAGAAATCATTTACATGTGATGCGTGCCATACATCTTTTAGACAGGCAGATAACCTGAAAAAACACCAGATGATTCACACTGGACGGAAACCGTTTGCTTGTGTGTTGTGTGTTGTAAGGCTTTCAAAAGAGCAAGTTATCTGAAAACGCACAAGATGATCCACACTGTTAAGAAATTATTATCATGTAATGTGTGCAGTAAGACTTTTTTATGGGCATGTCATTTGAAGAAACACAAATTGCTCCATACTGGTAAGAAATTTTCATGTAATGTGTGCAGTAAGACTTTTACTTGGGCATGTAATCTGAAGACACACACGATGATCCATATTGATCAGAAATTTTCCTGTGATGTGTGCAGTAAGACTTTCATATGGGCAGAGAATCTGAAGAGACACAAGGTGATCCATACTGGTCAGAAATTATTTTCATGTGATGTGTACAGTAAGACTTTTAGACAGGCAGATAATCTGAAGGCGCACAAGATGGTCCATTCTGATCAGAAATCGTTTTCATGTGATGTGTGTAGTAAGAGTTTTATACAAGCACGTAATCTGAAGAGACACAAGATGATCCATATTGATCAGAAAATATTTTCATGTGATGTGTGCAGTAAGACTTTTACACGGGCAGGTAATCTGAGGACACACAAGATAATCCATACTGGTGAGAAATCATTTTCATGTGATGTGTGCAGTAAATCTTTTACACAAGCAGGTAACCTGAAGAACACACAAGATGATCCATACAGGTCAGAAACCATTTCCATGCGATGTGTGCAGTAAGGCTTTTACACAGGCAGGTAGTTTGAAAGGCACACAAGATGATCCATACTGGTGAGAAATCATTTTCATGTGAGGTGTGCTGTAAGACATTTACACTGGCAGGCAATCTAAAGAGACACAAGAGGATCCATACTAGTCAGAAATCATTTTCAAGTGATGTGTGCTGTAAGTCTTTTACACAAGCGAGTAATCTGAAGAAACACAAGATTTCATGTGATGTGTGTAATAAGACTTTTACACGGGCACGCACTCTGAAGACACACAAGAGGATCCACACACTGGTGAGAAGTTATTTTTATGTGATGTGTGCAGTAAGACTTTTACACGTGGGGATACTCTGAAGACACACAAGATGATCCATACTGGTGAGAAATTATTTTCATGTGATGTGTGCAGTAAGAGTTTTACACGGGCAGCTACTCTGAAGTCACACAGGATGATCCACACTGGTGAGAAATCATTCTCATGTGATATGTGCAGTAAAGACTTTTAGACGGGCAGATAATCTGAAATCACACAAGATGATGCATACTGGTGAGAAATTATTTTCATGTGATGTGTGCAGTAAGAGTTTTTACATGGCCAAGTAGTCTGAAGGTACACAAGATGATCCACACATGTCAGAAAGCATTAGCATGAGATGTGTGCTGTAAGACTTTTATGTGGGCAAGTCACCAGAAGAAATACAAGATGATCCATGCTGGTGAGAAATTATTTACATATGATGTGTGCAGTAAGAATTTCGCTCTGGCAGATACTCTGAAGAGAATTCACAATATGATTCAAGGTTATCAGAAATCATTTGCATGCGATGTGTGCAGTAAGACTTTTAAGCTGGTAGCAGCCTAAAGAGACGCAAAATCCATACAGAATAGAAATCATTTGCATGTGTTGTGTGCAATAAGACTTACACAAGCAAGTTGCTTGTAGAAACATAAGATGATGCAATCCAGTGAATAATGTGTGCTGAAAGACTTGTACACTGGCAAATTACGAAGATATGCAAAATACTGAGTGCTGGTGAAAAAGTGATTTTGCTGTGTTCTGTGCATTAATTAACTCTTACCAGTTAACTCCTCTGGTTTTCAAATGTGTACATTTCATGCCACGCACCCAGTATTTTTCCATTGTTGCTAACAACAAAAATCCTTTAGACATGGAGCCAGTGTGGGAGATCATCACCTTCTGGAGGGTGCCAACATGTTCATCCAGTGATGGTCCCCATGAACTTGCCGAAACCAGCAACCTTGACACAAACTCGCCAAAGGTGTAGACATGGAGAGGAAATCAAAATTGAGGTTGTCATGAGAGTGGGGCATGAAAGGCAACAGAACTTGAGACTTTTTTAAGTACTGGTTGATCAGAAGGAAGAAAATGTTCAGCTTCATTCTGGTCTGAGACTGCATGGCAGATCTGTACTCTCTGTTTACTTTCATGATGTATCATTGTATCAACCAGGCCTGAGAAATACGAGCACCTGCTATGTTGGTTACAAAATTTGAACAAGTCACAGTGACTCATCTATTAAATGGATGGAACTTCACTGTGCCATTCCAGGTGCTCCCAGTCAAACCTGTGGCAAACTCACCTGTGGGTAGGAGCCAGTCATGAGGAGAAAAATCCCACAAATGTAAATGGCTCTGAGGGGAATCGAACCCACAACCTCCCAGTCAGGAATCTGTGATGTTAATCATAGCACTAGGTCAGCAGGTAGGAGAGCACGTTTGTAAATTCTGCATCATGTGAAGAGGAATAAATACAGTAAGAACACATAGTACTCTAAAGCCTACATAAACTATCAGTTGTGGGTGAACGGCATTGTCAGAAGTGTGCAGTCAGAATTGATATGCAGTGAAAACTGAACTGAAAGATTAAACATGACACGTTTCCTGTCTGAACCTGAGTTTTGTTTTTGTTTTTTTTTTTTTTTATTAAGGTGCTGCCTGTTTGAACCTGAATTCAGGTTTTTTTTTTTTTTAAGGTGCATAGAGCCATTGCACAGATTTGATGAATCTGTAGAGAGAGAGAGAGTGTGTGTGTGTGTGTGTGTGTGTGTGTGTGTGTTTGAAAGCAAGATCATAGATAAACCTGAATGTAAGTAATGGAAAGATCATGGGTTTTTTTCATCACCAATCAAACTCACCACGGTGGGTTATTTTATTCCAACTTGATTTTTGTGTAATTCCAACTGCTGGATCCTCCCCAGGCAATTTTCAGGCTTTTTCCACTTTCCTAGGTCTCCTGTCTGAACATATGATCATATCTCTTGTATCGGAAACTGTGTTCATTGTGTGATGCTTGCAGTGAGATGCATATGGAGTGGATTGTGACATAGTGCATGGTTGATCGTTGACAGCCCAGCTTCCTGATACACACTTGCAACACGGTGTGTGGGTTCACATCATAGTGAATTTCCAACCTCCTGTCGTAAGTGTAGCATTGTATTTTGACGTAGTTGTGTGAGTTCATAGCGGTATGACCTGTCAGTCCCTGAGTGATACAACTCTGCATTGTCACATAGTGTAGGAGTTCACTGGAAAGGGAGATGCCAACCCCTTGTTCCCTCTCTTGCCCTCCTTCACTCTACCCTCACCCCCCACCACCTCATAGCACCTCTTCATTTTTGGAAATTTATGGTTATTGACTTTTTCAGCATCATTGTTTTTCACTCCACGCTCCATCTTTCCCATCCAGATTCCCCTTCCTGCTGTCCCCTTCTCTGCTTCCCTTCTCTTCCCCTTCCTCCACACATTCCCCCCAGCCCCTTCCTCTTCCTTAATTTCCCTTTCTGATCTAGTTGCAAAGTGAGATGACTGCAGGCGGAAATCTAAACAAATCTTAAATAAATGTTAGCGAACCGCCCAGAGAAACGTGGACAAACGAGTCACAAGACAAAAACACAACGCGTTTCGACCTCTTAGTCTCTCTCAGGTAAACGCAAACGAATAGAACAACGAAAATTCACTAAGCTTTGATTGCTTTAGAGTTCAGCGCAAGGAAGAAGGCATTGAATGAGGCATCATATATACATATATATGCATACACACACACACACACACACACACAGCACATATATATATATATATATATATATATGTGTGTGTGTGTACGAGATTGCATGTGTGTATCTAGGTATGTATGTGAGTGCGTGCGTCATTATGTGTGAGTGCATGCATCAGTGTGTGTTATGTAATTGGTGTGTATTTACATGCATTATAGTAATGTTTGATGAGATGGTGGAATTTGAGTGTGTATATGATATACATGATGTTGGAAATCATGTAGGGAATATGTAGTCTGTCAGCACGTTTTCTCCGCATCCTTTGTCCTCCGCAACGTTTCTGCCCTCCTCATTTTTCCCATCGTCACATTCGATCCCCGCTCCCCCCACCCCTTCCCCATCCCCTTCTCCCTCCCCCATTTATTTCCCTACTCCACTACCCTCTCCTATCCTCCTTCAAACCTCTCCCCTCCCTCTCCAACATACCCATTCACAATCCCACCCCAGCACTCTCCCTCCTTCTGCCCCCCCCCCCCCCCCCCCCCCCCCCAATTTTCCTCAACATTTCTACATTCTTTCTCTCCTTCCCCTCTAAACCCCCCCCCCCCCCCCCCCCCCCCCCCCCAAGGTCTAATTGTATATCTTAGAAACTCCCCTATCTTCATATCTGTTTCTTTCTGCCTATCCCTATATTTCTGTTTCTGTCTGACTGCCTGCCTGCCTGTCTGTATGGATGTCTATATCTGTCCCCCCCCCCCCCCCCCTCTCTCTCTCTCTCTCTCTCTCTTTTTATTTTCAGATGGAACATTGAATAAGCAGAGAAACTGCTTTTTTACATCAAGCCATCATAACAAAACAAAGAAACTTGAATGATAAAATAATGAAAACGAAGAAATACAAAGAGTGAAAATCAGCGGAAAGGGGCGAGGGAGGTGGTGGGGGTGAAACCTAAGATGGATGAGGAGGGAGAGGAAATAGGAGGAGGAGGTGGTAAGATGGAGGCGGGGGTGGAGGGAGAAGGAGTACAAAAAGTGAGCATGTACACATTGACGTGAACTCAGAACAATAATGGTTCTCATACGTGGTCTCCTTTCTTCATCCCCCTGCAGCAGGCACCTGCTGGAAGTTTTTCTTTTGCTGCTTCTCCGAACGTGGAATCCCCCCACCCCCCCACCACCCACACACCTCTCTCTCTCTCTCTCTCTCTCTCTCTCTCTCTCTCTCGCTCTCTCACGTTGCGTATGTCAAGATGGTCTGTGGTGGCATTCAAAATTGTGATCAACCTATTGTCATTCCGCACCCTTTGGCCCCCTCACCCATCATTGCCATCCTAATTTTATGTTTGCTATTGATGCAGTGTTTTATACTCAACGTTTTGTTTTAAAGTGAAAACATTTTAATGAAGGTGCCTTTTTTCCAGCTGCATACATTCGTGATTCGTGTTCAGGATATGAGGGGGGAGAATGCGAGCTTTTTACTGTCAGTCTGTACCCCCCTGACGAAGGCAAATAAAGCCGAAAAATTTGGGATACTTTAATTCTTGTTTGTTTGGATTTTTATCTTCTTTGACTGTTATATATATATATATATATATATATGTGTGTGTGTGTGTTCATATGTGTGTGTGTATATATATATATTTTTTTTTTTTTTTTTTTTTTTTTTTTCATTTACATTTATAGATCAAAATACATCCACAACTGCATCCGATTAGCATGATCAAGACAATGGAGTAAAATGTCCTTCAATCTACAGCGGCATGGTTAAACGTAAAAGAGATAGAGAACAAGAGGGGAAGAGTAGAGTAGAAGAGGGGTGTAGGTGGTGGTGATGAGGGGGGAGGGCTGAAACACGTTAGTTGTCGAACAAAAATAGGGGAGAAGGGGATAGGGGTGGTGGAGGGAGAGGGTTAGGGAGAGGGGGATGGAGGAGAAAAACAAGGGAAGGGGGAAATGGGCAAAATATGTGATAAATTCTCAAAAGATTGAAATATGTTTATTCTTAGAAACACATTTTTAAAAAAAGGGGGGGGGGGGGGGGGGAGGTGATGGATGGTGAGACCATGAGACAAACTGCAACAATCCCCTTATAATTACCATAGGTAATCGTATGTAAGTGTGTAAAACAGAAAGAGGGTGATCGAGAGGACAGGGGGGGTCAAATAATGTAATTGGATGTATTTCAAATAAAATTAATAATAAAGTTTTCACGCATAAATAAAGTAGATACAAGAGATGGGAGGGGTGGGGAGGGTGGACCAAATAGCAAGGGAAGGGGAGAGGGGAGGGGGGGGAGACTGGGGGAGCAGGGGGAGGCGGAACTTATATTTAAAATCCAACGAAGCCTAAATACTGACTATGCATAAGAGTAAATGTACATAAAACAAGCAATTGGGTGAGGATAGGTGATTGCTTGTTCATTTTCGTTGTCCTGAGTGTCGTACATTTTGCCTGAAGAAGACCTTAGAGGTTGAAACGCATGTAGTTTGTCAACGTTTTTCAGAGGAGCTTTATCAATGATTTGTGTAATTTGTAAATTATAGTACCAGAGCCCCGAGCTTGATCTAAATTCCATTGTGAATTAGTCTAGTGATTGCAACATGCAGCCAAAGAAACCTCTGTGGTTGTGTGGATATGTCAGCCATCATTCACATCGTCAAGTCCCAGCGTGCCACTGTGTTTGGAGACTATACACACATGCACTTGCTACCCTTCTTAGAAAGCCAGATGACCAACAATGCCACCAGAATAGATGCTGTCTGGGACACATATCAGAATACAAGTATGAAATCACAAACTCATGCAAAACGGGTAAATGTGAAGGGTGACGAACAAGAGTCTCTGCACAGATACCTATTCCAAAGGGAGCTGATTTCTCTAAGAGTCTGAAAACAAGAATGAACTGTTTCAGTTCCTCAGTGAGCAACTGGTGCAAAGGACCACTGACACAAAATATCATCTCTTCACCACGAAAGATGACTTTGTACTCAGTAACAGACCAACTGATGTACCAGCCTTGTCTCCCTGCTCTCAATAAGAAGCTGACACTCGGACGATGCTGCACCTGCACCACACTGCTGAGCAAGGACACACTAGGACCTACCTCAGGACAGTGGACAGTGATGTGGTGGTTCTTGCCATCTATCATTTCCATGAACTGAAATTGTCAGAGCTGTGGATCGGATTTGGGTCTGGAAAAACAGGACTTGCTTAGCTGGATTACCCTGCCCTCTCTCTCTCTCTCTCTCTCTCTGATTCCAAGCCTGTACAGTGCCACAAAAATCAACCTGATGATTGTGGGTGAGTTACGAAAAAAAAAGTAGGAAAAGAACGAAGGGGTAAATTTTTTTTAAATCTTAAGACTCAACTGACCACCCAGCGTGTAGGACTTTGTGCTTTATATGACTGTTGATCGGACCCCAGTGGGTCGAGCATAGTAGTTTCCCTTGTAACTTGTTTTTAATGTCTTCCGGCTAGAGTTACGACCGAAAAACATAGAGGAGGGAAGGGAATAATGTAAGTTTGTGTTTTCTTCCGAATTTTTCTGTTAACTTCTCGATGTGCAAAAAAAAAAAAAAAAAAAAAAAAAGTTTTGAAACTATTCTTCTATCTTGTCTGTTAAGCGCCAATGAATGAGAAGCAAGCAGAAGTTGAAGTTCATTGAAGTTGTGCTCTGCAGTTTGCTGAACACATGCTGTGTTGAACTGGGAAGTTGTACAACTATGTTATAGTACATGCAACTACTAGCATTAATCAGTCTTACATTAAAATAGAAGGCTTTGGCAGTCCTGCCTTGCACATTTGGTAGCGTTCAACATTTGTTAAAAGTCTGTAAACCAACTAATGTGTGACAGTGGGTGGTTGATGAAGCAGATACAGACAACTGAGACATGCCTCCAAGTGATCACTGCACACGGGATCAGTGAACTGAAAATAATCCAGCCAGTGGAAGTTGTTCATGGCTGTCACTGGGAAGGGGGTTGGGGGGGTCGGAGGTCTTTTGTTTTCAAGTGGGCTGTCTGCACCGGAAAGTTTCGATTGTTCAGCCGATTCATAGACGTTAAGTTCTGTTCACCTCAGCCCGTTCCAAGGAAAGTCACTCTTGTCAAGTTGTCACAAGCAGACGAATCCGTAACGTCACATCTCCCTGTCTTTACAATCAGACAAATTAACTTAGAAAAAAAAATGAAATAACTAAATTGTTACAGGATTATATACCAACACCAACGAAAACACAACGTGAGTTTTTCTTCTTCTTCCTTAAAAGCTGGTGCACTCAAAAATGAGTAGGTCACCAGCCCGCATGTTGAAAAAAAAAAAAGAGAGAGAATGCGACTCAGCCTGTTGGCCCCAGGAGCAAAATTTGGCAACAAGGGGTCGCCCATGATGCTTAACCCTAACAGTTCTGTATATCAATTTAACCTTTAAAGAAATGTAGTTAAAATCTAGGACGGGAAACTCGTCACAACCACACTTGAGAACTTGGCTTCTGCATACATATTATTTGCACTAGTTATGCAAACCTATACATTTTTAGAAACTAGAGATGTTGTAGAATCTAGTGAAATAACTGAAAATACTGTAGGTGGTACCTAATTGGTGACTGACCTCAAAATATAAGCAGAGAAAATGTCTGAAAAAGTTACCAGAAAAGTAAGTCAAATGTTAGAAGAGACACAGTTTTTCTTCTGTGCTAACTAAACACTTCAGACTGGAGATAAAATGAAGACAAATATGTGCTGGAAGCGTGGGAAAGATGATAATTCTCTTGACTTGAGCTATGTATATAATGAATTGTGCCTCAAATGATGTACATATAATTCAGCATCTGGACAATCAAATTTCACTATGTAAGGAAATGGGGTTTGTGCAGGCTTGTCTTGAAGCAAGATAGGTAAAACTATATGTTTTTGTAAACTAGAGATAATGAGGAATCCGAAAAAAAAAAATTGCAAGACTACCTTGATGGCAGCTGAAGATATTCTTCACAGTGTGATCCAGAACATTGGCGAAAAGGTAATCCAAAACATCAGTCACATTGTTTGAAACACCACAGTTCTCCTGCTTGAATGTCAAAACACTTGAAACTTGAGTTATAATAAGAATAAGATCTGAATCACTAGCATATAAGGAAGGGGAAGGGCTATAGCTTTCATTGGAGACATGCCCACTCGTGACACGCCCACACTGTTTCCAAACTAAAAAAACTACAAACAAACAAACAAAAGCTATAAATTGTTCTCTTCAAATCACCACTTCTATTCATCTCTAAAGTGCTTTCAAAACACTTATAATCACCCAGAAACGATCTTCTAGTTTGATCAGGCCAAAGCCTATCACTCCTGTAAGTAAGCATGTACCCTGCCCCCTTCATCCCCCCCTTCCTTCATGTGGCAGAACAACAAATGTAAAATAACCAATAACTGCACGCAGCAAGTGTTCCATCGCTCGACAAACAAAAATAATCAAAGTTATCAACTCACCTGCTTCGCTTTTGTTACTACTGCTTTCGACAACTGATTCTTCACTCGTGCCACTTCCATGTAACTCCTGCTCAAAGTCAGTCGCTGATTCACTCATTATTTCAGTCAAAACAGATGAAAAACTTTGAGATAACTGACTGACAAGGCTTGCCAGTTCACAATGGATACTAGCAAGTCACGTGAACTGATCAACCCAGATGTTTAGCGATGGTGGTATAACGGTTCTCGTCTGAGCCATGATCGTGGCCCATCGCAGTTAGACAGTAAAGCCACGATCATGGCCTATTGCACTCAGTGGGCAAAAATGTTAAAAGCAATGGCCAGGTTAAGGCCTAGGTAACCATAAAATATATGGGGAAGTTAAAATAGAAAAGTCAATCAATATGCAGATGTCAAAGATCGTCTTATCAATTGATTTTTTTAAAGAGACTGCATTTGTGGCAATCTTGATGGCACCCGGCAGTGAGTTCCACAGTCTTATAGAACTAGGATAAAACAAATGTAAATGGCTGTCAGTATTTGTTGCAGGTATGGCAAAAGATTGACCACCACTCCTGGTGCTACTTTTATTAAATACTAGTTGTTCCATTGGGGTATCAATTAGTTTAGCTCTGCCTTTGAAGAAGGTATTAAGTTTAATAAAGGTTCTTCTCTCTTCTAAGGGTTTCCATTCTGATTTCCTCGTGTTCTTCCTAGTATTCCCTTTGTCTCTGATATGGTTCCCTGTTACGAACCATGCTGCTCTCTTCTGAATCTTTTCGAGGTTATCAATGTCCTTTAGATGGTAAGGATCCCAGACTGAGCAACCATATTCCATTACTGGTCTAACCAATTGCTTCAACACGCATTGAACACTTGTTTTTGATTCTTCTAAACGTAGTCTTTCAGGTAGGCAGATGTTTTCACACTGAGACCAAATCGAGTGTGTCTTGGTTCTAACTGCTGTGGTGGTGTTTGTTCAACAGTATTCTCTTGATCAAGAAGAGAGTTCCTGTCCGTTCCTGGTCATTTTGGCAGTCGTCTTGCGCCCCAGCTGGTTCTGGAATTCCTTGACTGTTTCTTGAAGTTGAATTTGCTGTTTCTCTGTTCATTGTAGCATCCGCTCCTGGAGTAAGCTGTCTGTAAGATCTGTTGATTCTCTGTCTTGACTGTTCCCCATCATCTGCTGCATCATTTGATCCGCTCTTTCTGTTTGATGGAGACAAATCAGTCGTTCTGTTGGTGGGATAGAATGTGACTGTTCTTTTGTTGCCTTGTGGTGGCTGAAATTAGTGAAAATGAAATACTGGCTGGTAGTTGTCACTTGTTTCTCAGATGTCACGTTGATTTTGCCGGAATCTGCACCCATCTTCAGTTTGTATGTTGTATGACCTTATGTCCACTTGCCTTTCATTCAACCTGAGCTTTTACCCGTCTTTTGGAGCCAGCGTACAGATTGTCCAGGTTTCAGCTCAGCCAGTTCTACAGTTCCACGGTTGTAGTATCTTGCCTGTTTCATCTTGCTAGCTTGAAGTCCATCTGTGGACTGTGTGCTTCACGGAAGGCTTCAACATGGATCTGGTTGTAGGCAGCTGTGTTCTTGTTCTTCTTGAGAACAGTCTCTGTGCAGGTGAACTTCCCAGGATTTCTGATGGAGTATTTCACAGTTCCAACAAGGCCAAATATCCATCCTTACCACTTTGGTGACATTTCTAGATCATGTTCTTCATAATTTTGACTGCATTTTCAGCTTTCCCATTTGACTGTGGATGATGGGGCGAACTTGTCACATACACCACCTTCAAATCCATGAATCTGAGAACACTTCTCAATTTCCTTAGAGTTGAACGGTGGTCCATTATCAGTGGTCAGTCTCTCTGGGATTTCATGTCTTGCAAAATTTGCTTTCATCTTCTTGATGACTTCATCACTGTCTTTGGCAGTAAGAAAATCAAATTCAGAGAAGTCGGAAGTCTGTAAACAACTAATGTGTGACAGTGGGTGGCTGATATATAATATGAATCAGATACAGACATGCCTCCAAGTGATCACTGCACACGGGGTCAATGAACTGAAAATAATCCAGCCACTGGAGTTGTGCATGGCTGTCATTGGAGAGGGGGTTGGGGTCGGAGGTCTTTCATTTTCAAGTAGGCTGTCTGCACTGGAAGGTTTGATTATTCAGCCGATTCATAGATGTTAGGCTTTGTTTACATCAGTCATGCCAAGGGAAGTCACTCTTGTCAAGTTGCCGTCACAAGCAGACAAAGCCTAAATATGTCACTTTCTCTCTCTTTTCTTTTTAGTGTCCACAATCATCATGTTGATTATTCTGACACTTTTGTGTGTATGATAATTTTTTATCCCGCCATTAAGGCAGCCATACTCCAACTTCAGGGAAGGTGCATGCTATGTGTAACATGTCATCCATACCAACAGCCAAACTGGCCCTCTCTTCTGAAAGTTGATGTTGGGATTTTACATGTGTGCAAGATGTTGTGTGTGTATCACACACGAACCTCAGTTTATAGTCTCATTTGAAGGACTGTGTGGGGAATGGAGTCAGAACCAATGTTGACTCCGAGGGAAAAATCCCCTGTACCGAATGGCCTGGCGGAAATGCGAACCCGCAACCCCAAGATAACAAGTCCATTGCACTGCCAACTGAGCTATTCCGGTCACAGGAGGAGGGTCAATTAAATCCTTCATTATTTCTTCCATTTCAGTTATTTTGATTTTTTTTTTTTTTTTAGCAAAGAGTGCCTTCATCTTGTCACAGTCAATTTCATTGTTGCTTCAATGACTAGAATCAAGGGACTGCATCAGTGCATGCGTGTGATTCACAAAATAGTAATTAGTAATAAATACATGCATAATTTTTTTTTTCTTCAATGATTGATTGAAAGTCTAAGCCAGCTTTTATTGAAGTTGAAGGTAAGTACATGACAAAATCAGTCCTGTGTAACCAGATTTTACTAGAATGCAACTACACCTATCGATAGCAAGAACAACATTGGTGGAGGGCAATGTTCGTACAACAGATTAACAGAAGAAAAGGGTGAAAAGAGTAAATTCCAAGTTCAAGTGTGTGCATGCTTGTCAAGTGTGTGCATGCTTGTCAAGTGTGTGCTGCTGAGAGAAAGAGAGAGAGAGGGGAATAGATCATATGTTCTATACATGTGTGTGTGTGTGTGTGTGTGAAAAAAAAAAAAATCTGCTGAAGAAGGTGTCATTTGTGTACAAAAGTATAACTGTGTCTACAGACTGTGTGACACCATGGCATTCCCTGATCATCTGGTGATGTCAGAGGTGAAGATTGAAATTGATGTCGCTGAAGATCCAGAACCACCGTCAGGTCAGTGCTGCTATTTCCTTCCTGTGGATCATGTGGAAGTTCCTGTACGCATTGTGTAATTAATGACAGGATATCAGAGCACACAATGCAGAAGATTACCAGGTATTTACCTGCAGCCCAAACCCACCTCTTCAGCATCTCTGGCGTGACTCCAGATCCTAGAGGAAAAGACAAATGGTAAATAACAAGCAATTCACACATTTTCCATGTCTGCCATCCCAAATTTGAATTTATCATTGTCATCCATTACCCTGTATATCCATCTCCACCATACTCACTGTTGAATAAAGCTGCTGTTGGTAAGTATTAGATGTGTTTCAAAATTAGTTGGTTTTTTTTTTTTTTTTTTTTTTTTTTTTTGTATGGACATGATACTGTCAGCAGAATGTGGTTTCTCCAGCTTCACATTCTATGTCTGATTTCAGCCAGCTTCAGGGTTTGGTGGTGTTAGCTATTTTCTTGATTGTACATTGTGTTTACTTTGCAGATTTAGTAGTGTTCTGACTTCTATGTGTTCCTGCTTGTACATTGTAGGTTGGTTGTCGACCAAGTCTGTCTTCAGAGTTTTGTGGTGGTGTTAAATGTTTTTGTGATTGTAGATTGTATATTCAGTTATGTCTTATAACTTGAGGTTAATCCAAATTTGACAGGATGCTTGTCGGTGTGTGCTGCAAGAGGTGGAATACAGTGTACTCAATTCCCATGTAGGGAGCTTGGAACATTTGGATCCATGCAGAAATGTACTGCCTGAGTTCCCTTTATTCAGATCAGAAGCACAAGTCATGTAGACATCACACACTTCAGCCACCAGCTGGAATCAGCAATGATTTGGCAAATTTTGGTACAGAGTTCTGTTAATTCAGAGTGAACATGAATTTGATAGGATAGTTGATCAGCTGGTGCAAATTGCAAGCCAAAGTTTTGTAGGCAGCAGATACAGCAGTCTCTGTGTGCCTTTCACACAAATGGCAGATTACTTTATATTACTATTGTACTATTGAGGAAGTCGGTAGTCATGGAGATGTTTTGTCATGACTTTTTTGTGTGTATGTGATGAAACAATGTCATTTTGGGGAAAGACTTTGGTCAAGTGGTCAACTCTTGTCACTTAGTTTGTGGTTTTGAAGTTTGTATCGAAGCTGCAGTGATTTGTTTTTGAAATTGTAGACCAATAACTGAATAAGATAAAGATTTGCAAACATTGAAAAAAGATCAAGATCTTAGTGTTGACAGACCATCAGATTTGGAAATTTGAGAAAATGTCTGCAGTTGTTTGCAGTGCATGTAATAAACCAACATGATTCTGTTGAGTTCTGAATCACAGAAGAGGTGCAAAAATTGATAATTTCACAAAATGATTGTTGAACAGCTGTATTGATTGCCTTTGTAAGTTTGTTAAAAAGAGGCAAACACACTTTAGATATTTTGCTTAATTCCAGATACTATATATTGTGATTGTTGAACAGCTGTATTGATTGCCTTTCAAAGTTTGTTCAAAAGAGGCAAACACACTTTAGATATTTGTTAAATCCAGATACTGTATTTTTATTATTAGTATTTGCTTTGATATTTATTTAGAATATGGGGGGGGAAAAAAAAAGAAAAAGGAAAGAAAAAAAGCAACTAAGCCACTGACTGAGAATAGAGTTTAGCACTACTTTGTTTTTATTTTGCCTGAAAATATTCTGTAACAAGAAACCATACTTCATGACTTTTAGATGTGTTTGAAATGTTTATTTTTGTATGTCTGTTAAGTTTTTGTAGGCTTGTTCAGTTGAAATATACTTGATTCATATTTAAACAAAAAAAAAACACACACACACACACACAAAATCTGTCATTCCATGCCAGGTGTGTTTCAGTCTGGGTTTTAAAAAATTCAATGGAAACAAAATGGTTTGCATGTCAGAATGTGTTCATCATAAATAACATGCATTTTGTATTTTTTTACGCAGAAAACAGTAAATGTTGTTTGGAAACATTACCTTTAACCGTTAGCATTTTTTTTTTTCAGGTGACACTATTTTCTTTATTTTGAACTGATGATCATATTGCTTTTATGATTTTGCAGGATTTTTTTTTTTAATTTAATTATCTAAAGTACATAATAATTCATAGTAGAGCAACACACACACACACACACACACACACACACACACACACACACACACACACACACACACACACACACACACATAACACACACACACACACACACACACACACACACACACACACACACACACACACACACGCACACACACACACACAGTCACACACACACACATATATACATCCTCATACCTTTGTTAATTCAGTCTTGTTATCTGTGGCAATCTGTGCAATTACTACACACACATGCACTCACTCACTCTCACATACATACGTTTATCTGTGGCAGTCTGTGCAATTACCACACACACACATACGCACATACACACATACACACGCACGCACGCACACACAAACAAACACACACAACTCACTGACTGACTGACTGACTGACTGAAACCAATTTATTGTCAGATTAACTCAAGGTTGTACTGACATTTAAGAAAGCATCATGAACAGAATATCAACGTTTTTCATTCAAAGCAAAGAAGCATAATTAACACACAAAAAAAGGCACACGCACACATACACACGCACGCGCACATGCTTGCGTACTTACGCACATACACACACACACACATACGTGCGCGTGTGCGAACGCACAAACACATACATAAATACACAAATAACACACACGCACGCACACACACACACACACGCACACACACACACACACACACACACACACACACACACACACACACACACACACACACACACACACACCACACGCCCTCGCATCTTTTAACTCAAACCTGTTATCTGTGGCAAGCTCTGCCTATTGTTCTTACTGTGCCAAATTACTGATAAACGTTGAGGTTAGAGTGGTTAACCTGACACTTTGCTTGGTGGTTATGACGAGGTAAGGGTCATAGAGATGGATAGTATCAGTGTGTTTGCGTGTGGAGGAAGTGGAGGGGAATTGGGAGTGAGAAGGGGTGGGGAGCAACAGACCTCCATGTAAGTGTGTTTTGTGTCTGAGTTCACATATGCAAGGTTTGGCCTTTGTCATTATGAAGTGCTTTCAGACATCAGAATTAAAAGCACTCAAGAGATATTCATACTGTATTACCTGATTTATCATTATCATTTTCATTGTAATTATTGTCATTATTATTATCATCATCATCATCGTCATTGTCATCATTATTGGTATTGTTGTTTTTGTCGTTATGAGTTTGGTGGTTTCTTTGGTGGTTTTTTTTTTGTTTGTTTGTTTGTTTTCGGGGTCATCTTCCACTTTTTATTAAACTATTTTTGGCACAATGACACATTCAAGTTTGGGTTGGCACCACCACTCTCTGTGATGTTCATGAATAGGATTTAGGTGTTCTACAAGGGAACATCCTGTCTTTTGCCCTCTTTAGCATAAAAATCAACAACACTGTTAATTCAGTTCAGCAGGATTCCGACTGCTCATTGTCTGTAGATGATTTTGCCCTCTGTGCAACTGGAAGCTTGTACCCACGTGTTCAGCACAGGCTCCAGCTTTTTGAGGATGAAATACAAGGCTTCGGCTCTGTCTTGAAGCATTTCACATCACCCCAGTGTACAGCCTGCAGAGGCAGGTGAACCCTCATTATCCACCGCTGGCTGAAACTATCCTTCAACTACAATCTCAGATTGTTCTCAGGAAAACCCTGCTTATGACTGTTTTTAATCCTCAGTTTCAAAGCAGATTTGAAGACAATCCCATTTGTATTCCTCTTCCTCTGTTTGGACTTCATATGCAGCCTCATGAGAAGAATACATGTCTTGATCTAGAAGTTGTGTCTGACTTGTGTTAATTTCCACATAAGCCTCCATGGACCTTCTTCACACCAGAAATCCGCTTTGATCTTGCGTCTGTTTGCTAAGAAGCCACCAGTCCTCAGGCATACAGGGCATTGTTTGCTGATCTCTGTACAAAATTTCCATCCTTTTATGAAATACTTTTGGATGGTTTTAAGTCCGAAGATGGAATGGCTTGTGGAACATATTGCCCAAGTGTTCTTCCTCAAATATGATTAAAGCATATTCCACCAGAGATTGTTCAGTTTACCCTGCTAAATGTATAGCTTTGGTTCTAGCACTGAGATAATCTCTCATTCTAGAAAGAAGGATTTTCTGAAATTTTCAGATTTGCTGTCAGCTTTGGAGAACATGGCCATAACCTCCATCATCCTGAACTTTTTTTTTTTTTTTCACTTTTCACCTCTTTGAAAGCAGAAGGTCATAATTGGTTTCTTTGCTTGGTTCCTGATCATGTTGGCATTTGGGCAAATGAAAGGGCTGATCATTTGGCCAGGAATGCCATAACGAAAGAAATTGTCTAACGTAGGTATCCCCTACTCAGATTTGAAACCAGAAGTTAATGATTATGTCAGAGACCTGGCAAGAGGACTGGAATACACAGGTGGATAACAATGTTCCCAGATCCAACCAAACCTAAGAGTTCCCCTCGTGTTCCTGTGGTGGTCGCAAAGAAGAAACAGTTTCATGCCAGGTGCACACTGGCCATTCATTTTTAACTCATTTGCATCATTTACAGAGTGAAGAAGCTCCACGTTGCATCCTATATGATGAATGTCTCAGCGAGAGACAATTTCTAATTGAATGTAGGAAGCTACATGATGTCAGACACAAACACTTAATGGCAAGCTCATTGAAGACCTTGTTCCAGGATGTTGCCCCAGATTTACTTTTTGACTTTGTGTGATAAAAATCAATGTTTTAAAGAAAAATTTGATTTTAACTTGAGTATGGCAGACTCTTTTTTCGCTGGTCATTTGATGTACAGAAGTAAGTGTTGAATTTTAATTTTGCATTTTAATTCTGTCATTTTGTTCTGTTTTATATGGTGTTTCAGCCCTTTTTGGCTGGCAGGGCTTGAAGCATATATGATTTGGTGGTTTCTTTGTCTTTTACACAATATTGGTATTACAGGTGCCCTGATACATCCATATATTTTTTTGGGGGGGGGGGGGGGGTGGTTTTCTCTTTGTTTAAAATGTCACGTGTAAAGTTTGGCCTTTGGTTGTTTGGGACAAAGGGTGTTTAATGATTATAGTGATTATGATTTTGGATTCAGGAATAGTATAGTTTATTATCATTATCACAGACAGTCAATTCTCTGTCTGTTTCAGACTCCATCTATGACTGGTCGGAAATGAATCCTGAGATCACAGCCAAAACACTTCATGAAACAACCTGTGTCAGAGTCTCCCTCAGAGTCCATCAGCTACGCTCACCAAGTCTGAAGCAGACGGACAGACAGATTATGGTCAAGGTATTAAAGCTGAACCAGTTGATCCTGATGTGAAGATGGATCTCCTTCACCAGTTCCAGATAGCAGACTACCAGGAAAGGAAGGCAGACGTCAGTCTTCAATCTTGCATTTGTGTGCATAGCTCCTCTGTATCAGCGGATTCCTGGATTGCAGAGAATTTTAAACACCATGAAATCAAACCTTGCAATGAAGCATCAAGTGTGAAAGATCGGAGTACCGCTGTTTTTACTCGGTCATGCTGTACTACTGATACCACCATAACTGATGTTAAGATTGAAGCTGTTACAGGCATTAAGTCTGAACCAGCCACAGCTAACATTGACAGTGATGTCATCATGACTGAACATGTCATGTCAAACATCAGTGATCTCATCAAGACTGAACCAGTGACATCATACACCAGCTGTGATGTCATTAGACTGAATCAGTGATATCAAACATCAGCAGTGATGTCATGAAGACTGAACCAGTCACATCAAACATCAGCAGTGATGTCATCCAGACTGAACCAGTCGCATCAAACATCAGCAGTGATGTTATCAAGACTGAATCAGTCACATCAAACATCAGCAGTGATGTCATGAAGACTGAACCAGACACATCTAACATCAGCTGTGATGTCATCAAGACTGAACCGGTCTCATCAAACATCAGCAGTGATGTCATCAAGAATGATGCTGTCACAACAACAAACCTCATAAGTGATGTATGGACAGAAGCACCAACAGACGTCATGGTGATGGTGACAAGTGATACCGTCACATCTGAATCCATGACAAGGACAGATGAGGACAGGAGCAGACAAGCACCTGATGGACAGGTTTGTAAAACTACAGTCTCCATTTCAGTAGAACTTATTTTGCACTAGTTTATTATGAAAATGTAATTTGGTCAAGTTGATTTTTAGTCTTGATGGAGCTTCCATCAATTTAAGTGCCCCAAACAAAAACGAAAATATGAAAATAAAAAAACAAGAAAAAGCAGTGCCCTCCTCCCCCCCCTTGCTTCCTAACCTCTTTCCCTCTCCCTTCCCCCTACCATCCCCTTCCCTTTTCCAAATGCTGTCAGTTTCAAATTTGCATCTGAGGTGAGTTTTCTGTCTCTTAACAGAAGTAATTAGTGCATCTCCACCATCTTTAGTCTTTGTGTAGGGCCTTTTCCTGAAAGTGAAATTCTGTGAGGTGCTGTGACAGTATAGGAATCATGGCTTTCTTTAATAAAGAAGATGATGTGGTCACAGCCATGGAGGACTAAATCAGTAACAAATGGTGATGGCAATGGCTGAATGAAGGTGATGGTGGTGAATATCCTGTTTGCCCCAAAGTGAGTGTGGCTGGAACCAATGCTTGGACTGTTCATTCAAAAACAATCACCTGTACAGTGATTGAAACCAAAAAGAAACTCTGAAGCCATCTTGATTAGCCAGAGAATGATTAAAAAAGAAAATGATAGATGGATTGAAAGTTCCATACCTTTTTTCAAAGATTTTTTTTTTTTCTCAGTTTATATGAGTTGAAAAAAATGGGGAACTAGGGCAGTGGTGTGTGTGTGTGTGTGTGTGTGTGTGTGTGTGTGAGTGTGTGTGTGTGTGTGTGCGTGTGTGTGTGTGTGTGTGTGGTGTTGTTGTTTGTTGTTGTTGTTGTTGTTGTACTCTGGCTAAAAGACTCCAGGGATCATCCGAACAAACAAAGTACTTGAACACTATGGTACAGATGCATCAGCTGAGGATAAGAACATTACGTGTGTGACCGTTTTTGATTACCCCACCACGTGGACAGCCACACTCCAACTTCGGGGGATTTTGGAGACTGATAATATTATGCTAGGAGCTTGTCACAGCTGAAGACAATCCCTGCATAATTATGCAGAGCATAATAACATTTTGATGTAGCCTTGGTGTCCTAGCATATGTCAGTTGGCCTGACATAGCCTTAAGCCAAGGCACGCATGTGTGTGTGTGTGTGTGTGCGTGTGTGTGTGTGTGTGTGTGTGTGTGCGTGCGTGCGTGCGTGCGTGCGTGCGTGCGTGCGTGTGTGAAGGCATGAGGGAAGGAGCATAACTTTGATGTAGATTATGATATCTGTGTGACTTTCTTTATACAGTAACTGAGTGCAGCAACAGTATTCTGGATCCTATAAAAATTGACGAAAGTACTATAAAACTATTACAATGTAAAAGTTTGTTTTTGATCATAATATTGCAAAATCCTTCCTCTCTCATCCCCAACCTCAAAATCTTCTTTCCCTCCCATTTGCATGACAAGATCACAGGAATATTTGTCACTGTGTCTGTAGATTAGACACTTTTGTCCTTAACTTTCCTGAGCTCATCAAATAAGCTAAATACTTTCTATGCGTGATGCCTGTGGTGAATATTAATTTTGTTCATTTGACTGTAAAGTTGGTCCAGTTGGCCTGGGGAAAGTATGCTGCAGGTAAGTTTTTTTTTTTTCCTGTACAGGAGGAGAAGTGACTAAAACAGGTTTCAGAATCAAGGAATTCAGTTCCTGCTGAGGGTGGGGGAAGAGAGAGGGGGAAAAGGGTGCTCCCCTCTATGCCTTCTCTCCTCTTCCTCCTCCTCCATTCCCTCTTCCCATCCCCCACCCTCCCAACCCCCCTTTCCCTTCCTTCACCTGAACCTTCTGTAGTCCGCTGCTGGGTTTTGAATATTATCACTGGCTTTGAGAGCTGAAACCAGCAGCTCATTGAACCCATTTGTCAGTTTTACTGATATCCTTGAAGCTTTGATCCATTCACATCAGTGCAGTGAAAGATACTGCCTTGTTGTCTGTTCCTTTTCTTTTTTTGTTACCCTGTCGATTTTTGATAAGACTGCCTGATAAAAGGATATGAGTGATGTTTATGATCTGGTCAATATGTGGCTGGTAGTGATGTAATATGATTATGATGCTGATAATGAAGTAATATTTCTGTTTGTACAGGAAGATGACAAACCTCTGTCTACCACTTGTCAAGCATCAGGGTCAGCTCAGAAACCAATGGTTTGTGGTGTGTTCAGTACAACTGTGACATCAGTAGGAAAGGTGAATGCAAAACTAAGAATGAAAAAAAACTGTTCACTTGTGATGTGTGCAGTAGATCTTTTACACAGGCTTGTTATCTGAAGACACACAGGATGACCCACACAGGTCAAAAAACCATTTTCATGTAATGTATGCAATAGACTTTTTTATGGGCATATTATTTGAAGAAACACAAATTGCTCCATACTGGTGAGAAATTTTCATGTGATGTTTTGTAGTAAGACTTTTACTTGGGCATGTAACCTGAAGACACACAAGATGATCCATACTGATCAGAAATTTTCGTGTGATTTGTGCAGTAAGACTTTTACACAGGCAGGTAATCTGAAGAGACACAAGATGATCCATACTGGTCAGAAATATTCATGTGATGAGTGCAGTAAGACTTTTACACAGGTAGATAATCTGAAAAAACACAAAAATGATCCATACTGGTCAGAAATTATTTTCATGTGATGTGTGCAGTAAGACTTTCATATGGGCAGAGAATCTGAAGAAACACAAGGCGATCCATACTGATCAGAAATTTTCATGTGATGTGTGCAGTAAGACTTTTAGACAGGCAGAAAAGCTGAAGAAACACAAAATGATCCATACCGGTCAGAAATCATTTTCATGTGATGTGTGCAGAAAGACTTTTACACAAGCAGGTAACCTGAAGACACACAAGATGATCCATACTGGTCAGAAACCATTTTCATGTGATGTGTGCGGTAAGACTTTTACAAAGTCGTGTAATCTGAAGAGACACAAGATGATCCATACAGGTCAGAAATCATTTGCATGTGATATGTGCAGTAAGACTTTTACATGGGCAAGTTCCCTGAATACACACAAGATGATCCATACCAATCGGAAACCATTTTCATATGATGTGTGCAGTAAGACTTTTTCACAGGCAGATATTTTGATGAGACACAAGGTTATCAATACAAATCAGAAATCTTTTCATGTGATGTGTGCAGTAAGAGTTTTACATCAGCAAGTAATCTGAAGACACACAAAGATCATCCATACTGGTCAGAAATTATTTTCGTGTGATGTGTGCAAAAAGGCTTTTACATTGGCATATAACCTGAAGAAACACAAGATGATCCATGCAGGTCAGAAATTATTTTCATGCGATGTGTGCAGTAAGAGTTTTACACGGGCAGATACTCTGAATACACACAAAATGATCCATAGTGGCCAGAAATTATTTTCATGTGATGTGTGCAGTAAGAGTTTTACACGGGCAGATACACTGAACACACACAAGATGATCCATACTGGTGAGAATTATTTTCGTGTGATGTGTGCAGTAAGAGTTTTACACGGGCAGATACTCTGAATGCACACAAGATGATCCATACTGGTGAGAAATTATTTTCATGTGATGTGTGCAGTAAGAGTTTTACACGGGCAGGTAATCTGAAGACACACAAGATGATCCATACTGGTGAGAAATTATTTTCATGTGATGTGTGCAGTAAGACTTTTACATGGGCAAGTAGTCTGAAAGCGCACAAGATGATCCACGCATGTCCGAAACCATTAGCATGAGAGATGTGTGCTGTAAGTCTTTTACGCGGGCAAGTTACCTGAAAAAATATGAGATGATCTGGTGAGAAATTATGTTTATGTGATGTGTGCTGTAAGAATTTTAGAGAGGCAGTCACCTGAAGAAACATAAAATGATCCATGCTCATGATAAATTATTTTCATGTGATGTGTGCTGTAAGAATTTTAAAGGGAAGTCACCTGAAGAACACAAAATGATCCATACTGGTGACAAATTATTTTCATGTGATGTGTGCAGTAAGACTTTTACACTGGCAGATACTCTGAAGAGAATTCACAGTATGATTCAAGCTCGTCAGAAATCGTTTGCATGTGATTTGTGCAGTAAGAGTTTTACACTGGTAGGTAGCCTAATGCTGATGTACTGGTCTGACTCATACTGAAAGGAAAGGGTGTTGGTATGCGTATGTGTGTGTATATGTTTTGTGTGTGTGTGTGTGTGTGTGTGTGTGTGTGTGTGTGTGTGTGTGTGTGTGTGTTCAACAGACACATTAACAAAGACATGAAATAGTAAAAATCCATACGTATTTTGGATGTAATAATGTGAAAAGATTCCACTTCCATTCATATAGCTTTAATATTCACAACATCTTTTGGGTTGGCTGTAATCCAGAGATAATGAAATCATGATATCTTTTGATTTCTTGAGAATTTTCTGTTTAAATTTTGGGTTATACCAAGAACCTTAAAAGCTATGTATCAAGTGATTTTGAGGTGTATACATCTAAGTTTAAAGAAATAAATAGTTGCATCATTTGAACCATACTCTTTTTTATGATATGGCTGTGGAAAACTCATACTTAAAAATGCGAGAATTGAATACAGTGGCAATTGTGTGTGAGTCATAGGCAACCAGCACTCTTGATTAGATTATAAACTCTTTTGGAAATTTTTTTGTGTGTCTGATTCCCGCTCCCCATCCGCAGACAGCCGGGGTCGTCCTGTTGCCATCTCAGCACTGGCATTCGGCTGGGAGAGTTAGTGTCAAGTTTTCATGAGGCAGTCCACCAGAGGACACACAGCTCTGGTGCTGAGTCACTTTGTTTGTGTTCACTGGTGCCTGTTCTGATCCAACGTATGCAGGACACCACATACTAAGTCCCTAAATAACGACAAAAATCCCTTTGACACGGAGCCAGTGTTGTAGATCATCACTTTCTGGAGGGTGCCAGCATGTTCATCCATTGAAGGTCCCCATGAACTTGCCAATACCAGCAACTTTGACACAAACTTACCCAATATGTAGACATGGAGAGGAAATCACAACTGAGGTTGTCATGTGTTACAGATGCATTGGTGCATGTGTCTGTTTGTCTGACTCGCAGAAATTCGATGCGTTTACGATTTATAATTCACACACCCCCACAGATTCGAAACATCGACAGCCAGGCAACAAGTCAAATGTTTTTTGTTTTTTTTTTAATGCTGCCCAAGCCATCAACACAAATACACAAACTCAGCAATATATAACAATGCCAATGCAGTAGAATAACTTGCGCTGTAATCCTAAGCATACAATTCGTTAGATATATCTATATACAATTATTATTTTCTTTTGGCCACATCCAGCCCAACAAGACGGTTCTCAGACATCGCAAGTGTCTTGTTAAGAACGTTACAGATGAACTTCTCTCCTGGGACTCACACAGTCAGGGGGAGCAGCTCGCAGAGTCCACACAAAACCAAAGTGACGGCTCTGTCCACAAAAGGAGCACAGCTCCAACACAAGAGCTGTGGCTCAAATACAAATAAGGCGTTGGTTCTAACACCACAAAGTGACGGCCATGGTACAGCAGAAGCGACAGATCTGATACGACTGGCCCAACAGGTCGTTGGTTCAAATACCTCAAGAGAGCGGCGGCTCTGGCTCAGTAGCAGCGGCGGCTCGGGCACAACTGGCACGTCGGGTTACTGTCGACTCCCACGTCAA
>JADBJO010003892.1:0-7500 GCA_016801955.1 Conus betulinus | reverse complement strand
TTACTCTTCCCATGTCATGGGAGTCCATTGGGGAACGCCCACCAGTCTGGATGTCCCTGCACCCACTGAGATGGGAACAAGAACCAGGGCAGATGTCGGCCATCCTGCCAGCAAACCATTCCTTCGTTTCCTGTCTTCTTCGTGTTGAGAGTGTCCCTGAGACAGGGACTGTCGACTGGAGCAGTGTCTCGCCAAGCATCTCAGACTGCCTGCTTCGTGTAAAGGAACCTGACTTCTGCTCATCAGGTGATGTGGGAGTCTGTGTGCTGTGTGTGAGAAAGGTGAGTTCAGCTTGTTGTGGGAAGGTTCAGGGGACAATACCGAGGTGCAACCAGAGATTTGTCAATGCGGCATAATATTTGACTCAAGATATGTTTCCTGGAATTGATTGGACAATGCCTGCTGGACGCGGTGGGTTTTTTTTTTTTTTGTTTTGTTTTTTTAATGACACTTGCAACCAGTGTTGGGTTGTGTTAATGTTGTTACAAAGTGCTCATTATGAGACCTTTAGGAGACCAGGAGTGGATAGTGTGAGATAGTGTGCATTGCTTCCAGCAGGGTAGTACTAGCTGGGTCATGTATTGGATTGCCCGACATGTGTCCTGTTTGATGTGTTTTTATTATTTGTTTCCCCCTAGAGACGGTAGTAGAGCCCTTTTTTTTCCCCTTTTTCTTTGTTGCGGTCTTCTTTTTTTTTTTCTTTTTTTCCCCATCATGTTTTTTTTTCTCTCTTTCTGGTTAGGGCCCCTCACCCAGAGTGTGTGACGTTTCTTTTGTGTGTGGTTCATATATTTTGTTACTAAATTTTGTCTAGTGATACACCTGATAACTTCTGGATTGGTTTGTGGGGGTTTTACTGGGTGTGTGAAGGGTTGAGATCGCCATATACCTGGCGAGCTTTGTCTGCAGTGTGACAATGCAGTAGTATTGCAGTGAAGAATAAATTCACTGTAGAAATGCAAACCAAATATAGATGGTGTTATGAAATAGGAGCCACACATGTACTGATGCTGGACAAAGTCATGAAATGGAATGAAGCACAGAATGCGCTTTGTTCTGTCAGCATTGGCAGTGTTCTGTAGAATGGAATTACATGTGTGAAGACTTCACATCATCTCTCCTCGGAAGATGGAGTGTGGCTGCCTCTGTGGCAGGCTGATCAAAAACAGCCCTACATGACGACCACCCACTGTATGAAATGTGTTCAGTGACCTGGTCATTGTTAAGATGCATCTAAACAGCAGGTGACTCCAGGAGTGTTCAGGTGATACATTCTAGCCATCGCCAATGTCATCTCATTTCATTGGTCTTACCAGCTCACACATCATTCAGTCCAAGCACAAATGAAAAGTATATATGGGATTGAGCATTATTGTTTTTTTCTTACCTGGCCCCTACAGTAGATAAAGTTTACCCCACCCCCTACAGAAAACCACTTGCCCTTCAATTGGCGATGGTTTTAAATTGTGTAAGATTTCAGTTCATGAAGAAAAGGGAATCACAGTCCACACAAGTTTAGTAATACCGTGCAAATACCTAATTCTGAAGTTAGACTGTGGTCTGTCTGTCCATTTATCTTTCTCTCACATTCACACGCCTGTGCGCGCGCGCATGCACACACATACACACACACACACTGCACACATGCACACACGCACACACACACACACACACACACACACACACACGCAGAATGGGAGAAAGCAAAAACAAAAAACACAACCCCCGACTGACTCCTACCCAGAGTTGAGTTTGCTGCGGATTCAGTTGGGAAGACTGGGACCACACAGTCGAGTTTCGTCCACCTTAATGGATGCGTTTCTGAGAGTGATGCTCAAATTTCCTGACCAACACTGCAGGTGCTTTATCTCTCGGGCCTGGTTGACGCTGGGATATATTATGAAAGGAAGCATAGAGTACAGCCCTATCATGTAGTCTCAGACTGAAATGGAAATCCGTAGCATCGTCTTAATCATCCTCATTCTCATCGATCAGCATAAGAAAAATGTCTCAAATTCTGTGGTCCTTCATGCCCTGCTCTTATGGTGACCTCAATTTTCCTCTCCACATCTGTGGCCTTGGTTTGGTTCCGTCGGGGTCACTGGTATCAGCGAGTCCATGGGGGCTGTTGTTGAGCCAACGTGGTGGCGTCCTCTGGAGGGAGAGCTCATTCATGCCGGCTCCGTGACTAAGCAATTATTGTCGTCAGTAGGGGGCTTAGTAGGTGGTGTCCTGTGTATGTTAGATCAGAACAGGCACCACTGAACACCACCGAAGTGACTCAGTGGCAGTGCAGTGTCTCCTCTGGTGTGTTGCCTCTTGACAACTTGACATTGACTACTCCCTGTGGATTGTCGGTGCCGGGGCTGCAGCAGGGCTGACCGGGCTGTGGACGGGGTGTCGGAATGAGCGGCGTCGGTGCACTGTCTCTGAGGTGGCACAGAGGTTGGGACAGCAAAAAAAAAAAAAAACACACACACACAGCCGTCAGCCTAGATGAAAGAAGCCCTATTTAGTTTCCCGGCCAACATGCACTGCCGATGACCCCATGCTGTGACCTTCAACGTGTGGAGCGGAAATGCATAGCGTGGGAATAGCGCTCCGGCACTTGAACACAGCGAGAAATGCGTGATTCTTGTGCTGCTGATTTCTCTTGTGTTCATGCTTGTTTGTGCATACACAACCCTGAAGTGGACATGATTTACTCTGTGTGTGTTATTTGTGTGTTGTGCTCCTTCATTTGTGCCATGTGATATAACTTTGGTACCACCCACACTGGTGTGCATCCTTCAGGTGTTTTTTTGTGGTTTTTTTTTGCAGTGGATGTTGTGCATTCTCATCAGTTGGCTGGACGGTGGTGCTAGTGACGTGCCAGGCATCTCTTGATAGTGTATACTTCATCACAGCGTGAGAGCCAACTCTCTCTCTCTCTCTCTCTCTCTCTCTCTCCTGTGTGCATACATGAGAGTGCGTGTGTGGAAGTAAGTACCCAAGCATGCCTTCATTAGGAGTGAGCTGTAATACTCAGTAATTTCTCTCTCTCTCTCTCTCTCTCTCTTCTCTCTCTCTCTTTCTGTGTGTGTGTGTGCATGTGTGTGTGTGTGTGTGTGTGACCAATCCTGTATTGCCTAGTCTTGTTGCTTTCATGTAGGCCTGCTTCATTCCGATCTTTTGTACGTGAGTGCATGTTTGTCACGCCAGCAATGGCGGAGGCGTTTGCACACAACTTCAGTGAACACGAAAGACGTGTAGATTTGTTGTGTCGTGTGTGCGGCAATCGTGTGCTCAGAAAGCAAAAAGATCAAGGATTAAATGCTATGAGTGTGTGTGTTGTCCATATGTGTATATATCACTGTTGTCGGTGTGTGAGTTTCTGTCAAAATGTGTGTGTGTGTGTTTTGTCCGTATGTGTATATACCACTGTTGGTGTGTTGGTTTCTGTCAATGTGTGTGTGAGTGTGTGTGGTGTGGCGTGTGTGTGTGCATGTTTGTGTGTGTGTGTGTGTGTGTGTACCACTGTTGTTTGTGTGTGGGTTTCTGTCAATGTGTGTGTGTGTGTATGTGTTTTAACCATGTGTATATACCATTGTTGTCGGTGAGTGGGTTTCTCTGTGTGTGTGTGTGTGTGTGTGTGCACGCTCTCTCTCTCTCGCTCGCTCTCTCTCTCTCTCTCTCTCTCCTCCGCCAGTTCATACCGATGTTACGAAATTGTGTGACCTAGTCATGAGTAGGCATACCATGAAGATGAAAGTGCAACAACAATTGACATTGGCGTGCGTTGATATATGTGACATCAGTTTCAAATGGATTTTATTCAGCAACTTGTACAGGGAAAGTACAAGGTCGGGCAGGAAGCATTTCGTTGTTTATAACTGACATCTGCATGTGTAGCACGCTAAAATCTTGCTTTACTTAAAGCATGGTGTGGCTGTGATAGAATCAGTATCGGCATGGTTCACAAGCATAGGGGCACAAGGATAAACAAGCAAAACATGCTGTGTTCCCAGCGAAGCTTATCAGTGGCGACAGTAACTGTTGCTGGGGCCCTCTGCCAGCTCTCAGGCAGGTGCCTCCGAGTAATTCTCTGTCAGTTGCAAAGGAAAGATAATGCGTGTCCAATATGTTTGAGTTTCAGCGTGATTGAAAGAGCAATGCATGCTCTCCATTGAGTTGATCTTTCATTTAACTGTGTGTATTTCATCAGTCTCTTTTTTTTGTCGGAAAATCTTTGTGCCGCTTGTCTGCAATGTGCATGAAAGAAGACCCATTCATGTTTAGTATGGTTCAGTCAGTCAAAGACCCCACAATCGAGTAAACATCAATCACACACAGTCTCTCTGCATTCTGGCACAAAGTATTGATGAAGGAGCACAGCACCCTATTTCCGACACAGTATGAGCCAGACAGCTAGTATCACAGTACGTGTAGGGAGGAAAGCTTGTGGAAGGTTAGGGTGAGGATGAACTTTTAGACATAATCTTTGAGCACACTCAACAAGGACATTCAGTTGATTTTGCAGTCCAGTGGTAGTACAAGGCATGAGAGGGATATATCAGCACACAACAGTATGAAAATTTCCACAATACTGGGTACGAATGGCTCAGCTTTTGAACTCTTCCATGATACTCAACGTAGGGAAACTAGAGTTCTCTTCTGTTAATGGTTTTTATAGTTCCCTAGTCACTTTTAGATACGTTCTAGACTTTCTGTACTCCTTCATATTCCTTTTCATTGATATCGTTGATTTTACTCACTTTTTTTTCTATCCTTTTGGGTGCCCCATCTTTTAGGAGTATGAAACCGTACTTTTCGCAACCCCTATTCCTCTGTGTGTGTGTGTGGAGGAGCAGGGGGGGGTTGGTGTGTGTGTGTTTCCTTTCTTCCATACTCTTCTATTCTTAGCATAAGTGAGCCGCCCATGGACCGCCCTCCCTCATCACACCTTCCATGTTCTTCACTTTTTTGTGTGTGTAACTGGGTTGTTTTTTTTTGGGGGGTTTGGGTTTTTTTAGAGTGAAATCGGGTTTCCAGCCACACTGGTAGGGTCAGTTGTTTTTTTTTTTCAGCTGCACGTGCAGTATGCATGTTCCAAATTTCCCTGCATTATTGACTGCATGTGTGAACTGCTCAGCTGTAGGTTTTCGGTTTGGTTTGGGGAGTCGGAGAGACAGACGGAGAACCACGATCCTCAGTTTAGACAAACTTCTTCAAACTATTCCTGGTTTGGGAAAACCCCTTCGGTGGGGATCCTGAAGAGTTCCTGGTCACTTCGTTGTGACGTACGTTTTGGTGCCGGCCGGCCTGCCCTTTGCCTGGGTCAAGACAGGAGACACTGGGTGTCCCACCCTACCCTCTCCATCCCGCTCACAAACTGCTGGTATAGTATTGTTCCGTATGGTTTGTTGTTGGTTTAGAATGTATTTTTTTTCGAAAGTCTGGAAATTTGAGGTTTTGGTCATAGCCCTTAGCAGATGATTGGGAGTGTACAGCTTCATATCATTATAAAATGCGCGTTACTCTTACAAAACCCCAGTTAATGTGAATTGTAAGTCCGTTTATTTTGAGAGTTCTGGTCTTGGTTCCGTCATAGTACGGCATGGTATCAAGCCATAGTCAGTGTAAAGGTTTTTTTTTTTTTTTTTTTTCCTTTTCGTTTTTGACCAAGTGACGTGACCTCACAGTTGGCCCGGTTACGTGAATACCCCTCAGTTAAGTTATATGTGTGTTATGTCTGTAGGCAAGCCAAAATCTTCTGCCATGGTAGTTTTTTTTTTAATATACAATATATTTGCGCTTGCCATGGGATCGTACACCCCAGCTACATGTTTGTTTTGTCAGGTTTTGGTCGTGAGCACGCGGCGTGCATCCAGGCGCGTGCGGAGGGCCACTAAATTCTCGGGCGGCGCTCACATTCCCCCATCAGCACTCTCCATCGCCCTGCTCCTTGTCTGTGTAGTGTTCCTGTTCATCTGTGTAAAAATTTGGGGGGTGGGGGAAGGGAGGCGTGCATGGAGAGGAGGTTGAATATTACATGTTGAATTGTTTGATTCAGGGTAGGATTATGTTATTGCTCTGTTTTGATGTGTATATGTCACATGGTTATGCTGATGAGCATACATTTTGATAATCATTAGTGAGATGGTTAATCAGCGAACTTTGTGCATTGTAGATGCTGTGAGTTTCGATACAAGAATTTTGCTGAATCACGGAAACTGGCGTTGGCTTTCAGCCCCTTTGTGATTTTTGGTTAACCTCAGAGTTGTGCGAACAAATATTGATATCACATGCTCACGCATTTGTTTTTCTTTGTGTATAGAGATTGTCAACCTGTAATCCTTCCGAAGAAAACGAGGGAAAAAGGAATTTGAGAGGTGGAGTTTGGATATCATTTCCCTGTAACTGTTTCCTTTTATTGATGCAGTCTCTTACTTTGTAAGCAGAGGAGGGGTATGGGGCTAATAGTAGAATTTATTAGGAGAAAAGAAAAAAAAAAGAACAAACAACACATAGCAAATTTAGGGTTCTTCCCTGTAAATCAGCAAGTTAACAGGGAGGGAGGGGGTTTGACAGTGCTTACCTCTCCTAGCATAGTCACATAAGACACCCCACACAGCTCCATGTTCTGGAACTATATACAGGCCATGATTGGCTTGCAGAGTTTGTTCCATCACCTTCTCTCTGGTGCTTCGTCCCACCTTTTGGTCAGCTGCCCATTTCCCCACCTTCCTACGTCTTTCTCTGCACCTTCCTGCCCAGGGAGCGCTGGGCTGCTGACGCCATCCCGGGCCGAGATCGAGTGCCTGCACGAGGCCTCTCCAGCCACGGAGATCACCATCAGCTGGAGGGCACCCGCTAGATCCCCGGGCCGTGAACCCCATCAGCGTGGCTTCTGCAGCACTGCGAGGACTTTCGTCCTCCGCTCCCACGGTGAGTCCCTTCGTGTTGTGTCGTGTGATTGTTGCTGGAGAGAGTGAGGCCTGTCTTCCCTTTGCCCTTGTATGTGTGCTTGTGCAACAATAACTGTAGCCCAACTCTCAGGATTTCTGGCCAAGGTTTGCTACCCTTTGAAGGAAGTGACTGATGCAACATGTGGCACATGCTCTTGTGTGCTGAGAGTTCAGAAAACTCAACATATTTATCTCTGATATTGGTTGTGTGTGCGTGTTGTAGAGATCCTTTATGCTAGTAATGTTCCTCTTCTTATCTTCTTTGGGTTGAGTGGTGTGGTAGCATTTTAGGTTGGGTATAGAGGAGTGTTGAGATAGAGTGGGGGGAAGTCCCAAGGGTTGGTTGTTGTGGATTTTATTTTCTTTGGGGGTGCGTTTTTTTTTTTGTGTTGTTGTTTTTCCCCGTGTAGGTAGCTCGGATTCCTCTATAGGCACTTTTTCCCCCCGACTTCCATTTTCCTCCCCTCTACTTTTCCTTCTTTCTTTTTTTCTTCTGTATAACCCTTCCCACAGAGTGTGATTGATTTTGTTGGTGTTTGTCTATATGTAAGAA